>JANITW010000006.1:41871148-41884261 GCA_027564335.1 Erythroxylum williamsii | reverse complement strand
AGCACACTCAGTCAGTAAATACAGTACAACCTATCAGTCAGTTCCAATTTACCAGGATACCCTTGTTAACAGTAACGGGATGTTACATCATCTCCCAGCCTTCTTCTTTAAAATCTTCACTCGATGATACCATTTAATGTTTTTGTGGCGGTGCAGAAATAGATCCCACTTATCCTATCCTATGCATAACTATAGCTTTAGAGCTTAGATTTTGGTGTTTCATACTATAGGGCTCCAAGATATCAGCCTTCCTCAAGTGTGTCTTATTTAATTTTTTAAGAGAAATAAAGGTTAGTCCATCAATAGCAGCACGATGGTATTGAACCAAAGCAATTACTACAAATCTCATCCGTAAATAGCTACTTTCTTTTGTAATTGAAGTGATTTGAAAAACATGGTTTGAGAATAGCACACTGGATTAGTTAGCTCAAAGGTATGCTAACGAGATAGTGAGATTACATGGAGTTCCAATATCAATTGTATCAGACCGGGATCCCAGATTTATTTTTAGATTTTATGGCAATTTGCAAACATCATTAGGTACAAAGTTGAATTTTAGTACAACATTTCATCCTTAGATAGATGGACAGAGTAAGAGGACAATTAAGATTGTTGAGGATATGCTCAGAGCTTGTATTTTGGAGTTTCAAGGAGC
Organism: Erythroxylum williamsii; assembly: GCA_027564335.1. Taxonomy (NCBI): domain Eukaryota; kingdom Viridiplantae; phylum Streptophyta; class Magnoliopsida; order Malpighiales; family Erythroxylaceae; genus Erythroxylum; species Erythroxylum williamsii. The sequence goes on along the minus strand of JANITW010000006.1, from coordinate 41,883,606 downwards.
ATGGAATCAATATGTCGCTTTCATTGAATTTGGATATAATAATCATTATCATAGTAGTATTGGTATGACTCCATATTAAGCGTTATATGGCAGAAAGTGTCGATCAACTTTGTATTGAGATGAAGAGGGCCTAAGGATTGTTAAAGGCTAGAGTTGATTCAAGATATCATTGATAATGTAAAATTGACCGTAGTAGGATCAAGGTAGCTTAAGATAGGTAGAAGATTTATGTGGATTAGCACCAGAGGGATATGGAGTATTAAATGGGAGATAGGTGTTCTTGAAAGTGTCACCTTAGTGAGGAGTGCTAAGGTTAGGTAAAAAGGGAAAGTTAAGCCCTAGATACATTAGTACTTATGAGATTACTGAGAGAATAGGGCCGCTGGCTTATAAGTTAGTAATACTATCAGGGATGTCTCATATTCAAAATATGTTCCATGTTAGTATGCTCAGGAGATGTAGGTCAGATCCATCATATGTATTACTGATTCAAGAATTTGAAATTGCAACTAATTTGAGCTATATAGAGGAACCAATCAAAATAATTGGTTATCAGACTAAGCAATTGAGAAATCGAGTAATTTCATTGGTTGAAGTCCTTTGGAGGAATCATTTGAGAGAAAAAGCCACATAGGAGACCAAGGAGAACATGAGAAAACAATACCCCTATCTATTTGATCAATCAGGTAAGAATTTCAAAAATGAAATTTTTTAAGGGGGAGAATTGTAATAGCCAATTTCTATACTAAGGGTAGCCCCAAATTGTTGCACATGAGTCCTATCATTTAAGAATTTATGAAATACATTTCATTCACATACACATATGAGTTATGATTTAGTAAACATTGCCAAGATTTTATGTGCACTCAATTGACAGCTTCTAGGGTATGAAAGGTTTAAAATGATCATGATGTGAATTATGTATTGCTTACGTCTTGAATTTTGGTTTTGTGGATTATAATTAGTAAATTTGAATTAATTGTTACAATTAGAAAATTGGTGAATTAAAATGTGCATTTAGTTCAGGAAAAATGTCAAATTGACACATGGAAATATAGGATAACTAAGCTTATGAAATAAGTTACACATGGTAGTCGAATTGAGTGACATTTAGCATAAATAATTAAGTGAAAAATGACTTAGAGGTTGAGTGATAAATGGCCTAGAATAATTATGACATATGGTAGCTTATGGAGAGGACAAATGGAATGCATGCACAGGGACAAATGTCATTATGAAATGGCAACACCTATCACCTAGTGAGTGAAGCCAATGTAGAAGTTATTCTGTTGTGTTCATTCTTCTCCTCTCTTCCCTTTCACCATCGAATTATCCACCATCGCATAACTCTGAAATTTGGCTTTTATTTCATTCATCACCACTCTAAAATCTTGACAAGATTTTGCATCAAGAAAGCTATATGTTGTTGTCTTTTATTTTGCTATTTTCTTGTTGTTGAAAACCTATCCAACTCCCTCTTTGTATTTAAGATGATCTTGCATACATATAAGGCAAAGTATACTTGAATTGAGGTGGAACTTGAGCTAAACAAGTAAGTAAAGTATTGGTCTCTGTGGCATGCTGTAATAGAAAGTATATGATGATTGAATTGGGATGGATAGCATGTAGTGTTAACGATGAGGTGTGTTGGAAAAATGATATATGAATTGGATACTTTTCTATTTTGGTTTTGATGCATGAGAACTTTAGGTTATAGGTTGCTATATGGATGATTTAGGTTGAGATTTGAAGTTTAAATGAAGGTGAGTTTATGTTAAAGAAAGGTGCTAGTGAAGTGATCTTAAATTTCGAAAAAAAAACTAGGATTACATATATGATGAGATTAAGTGAATGAAAGTTTCTATTTTGTTTTTGTATGCATGAAAGATAAATAGCTTATGAGCTACCAATTAAATGATTTTGAATTGGAATTAGATATAAAATCGATGAGGAATTGAATTATAATTAAGTTATAATTGAGGTATAATTAATGGACTAATATGAAGATGTTTTGAATTTGGTATGAAGGTGTTAGAATTTGGAGAAATTGAAGGAAAATGGAGAGTGAACATTTGGTTCGCTCATCCCATGATTGTGGGAAGGTCCTCCACAATCATGGACAATGCTTTGAAATGAAAATTTTTTGTTTTGTGTGATTGTTGAATCAACTAAGGATAAGTTACTTTACTTTGGTATATTTGGACTTGATTAAAACCTGAAATGAACCTAGATTGATGTTTGATTAATTGGTTAAGGGTTTGATAAGTTTAGGTTGTTAATTTATGTTCTAACTTAAAGAATGTATTTTGAAATCAATATATCTGAAATCCGATGAGTGTTAAAGGAATGAAGGTGTTCTTATCAATGCAAATGTGATCCAAAGGATATGAGTAATGTGAACTAGATATGAATGAATAAGAATTGGGAAATTATGTGAATATGTATTGCTAGAAAAGGTTGGTGAATGTATGATTGATGAATTTAGAGTAATCAAACTTACTTAAGATATAAACCTAATTACAAACTAGTTGTGTACAAGCTATGGTGTTTGAATGGTCAAGATTTACAAATGAGGATACATACTCGAAAAGTCAATTGAGCATGCATTGAACATGACACATATACTTGTGCATGAGTGAATAATCATATGATCGATCAACTTAGTAATATGTAAAATATGTGTGTATTGCATAACTAAAGAAGCACAAGTCTATCATCAGCTTCCAGACATTGTCAGATCATTAAGACAATAGCTTTTCTGGAGCCTACTGTGAGTTAACCTAGATGTTTCTAACTATGATTGAATTGTTTTTGGTTAACTTTCAATTAATGAACTATTGCTTATTTGACTGCTATGATTTCTGACATTGTTGGTTCGAAGAGTTTGATACTTGGGACTGTATATGGAAGGTTTTCAAATTGTATTTATACTATAGAATGTGTACTCAACTAAATGTTGAATGTGGGACTCAAGTTCGAAGAATGTGATAAATGACATGAGTGCATTGAATGAAAAGTATTGACAACATATTATGTGAATTGATGCATTCCATTAAATGACATGCATGATTAGATAAAGGAGTTGTGACTAAGTGACCAACATGAAAAATAGCTTTAAGCTCAAGAATTGTGCACAAAGAGCCATAGGCTCAGTTAATAATGAGCCTGGTATCTACAATGGATACAGGACATTAAATGAAATGAGCCTGATATCCACAATAGATACGGGATAGTAAATAGGCACTCAGTTACAAAAAAGTAAAATGAAAATTGAGTCACATGTGCATTTGCATATATATAACTTTATATGAATCATATGAATGATTGAGATGAATTAATGGATTGTTATAAAATAGTGATATGAAATGTTTGTATACATGTTGTACTTGTACTTGTTGAAATATAACAAAATGTGATGTGAGATTTGATATTGGATGATGTGTTAAACTTCTTAAAATTAGTTATATACTTGACATTTGTGTTCTGTCTAAAGTGAGTACATCAATGATGGTTTACTCACTGAGTTTGCAAACTCATCAAAATTATAACATTGATTTTCAGGTACAAGGGAGCTCTAGCTTCTAAGGCAACCAAGTATAATTTTAGTATTGTCATTTTGAGAACAAGAATAGCTTAAAAGTCTGGTCAGTTGATATCTGAGGATTCTAGTTAGGATGTGTTTGTTTAGCTTCTCATTTCATATTAAAAATTTGGAATGAAGTTTTAAACTCTCAAATGTTATGTAATGTAAATACAAGGATATGAATAGTAATGGTGCAATGTAAGCAAGTTTATTTTGTGAATATAATGAGGAGATTTAACCATTTTGAATACTTATGTTATGTGTGATGCCATAATAAGTTAATATGACTGTTCTAACGTGCCATTCTTATAAGGTCGAATATCCTCTGAATGTTCGGGCATATGCTTTATGGAAGTGGTATGTTATACTGCCCTAGGGAATTTTTATATTCCTTGTACTATTGATAGTGTCAAAGTGGATAAGGCTTTTAGGAACTTAGGGGCTGACATAAATATGATGCCTTACACTTTATGCAAAAAAATGGAATTAGGTGAATTAACACCAACTAGGATGTGTGTGTAAATGGTTGATAGATCACTCCACCATCTTAGGGGCATAATCAGAGATGTACCTGTTAAGGTTGACAAATTCACCTTCCTTATAGATTTTACCATCTTGGACATAGATGAAGATTTGGAGATACCCATTATCTTTAGGCGACCATTTTCAGCTACCGTTGACATTGATGGAGGCAAGTTAACTCTAAAAGTAAGAAACAAGAGGGTTACATTTAAAGTCTCAAATGCTAAGAAAAATCCTCTTAAAATTTTGGACTCTATCAAGATAGAGAAATCTTGCGGAGAAGTTTTGAAGGACTCCACTTGCAAGCATCCACTTGAGAAGCCATAATTGAAAAGAGTAAACCAATGGAGAAAGGGGGTGGAAAGCATGTAAAAAGGTAGCTTATTTGTAGGTTATGAAACATATGGTTAAGTGTTGAGCAAGTTTTAATCTTATAAAACCCCCAATATTTTGGCAAGTGCACAGGTCATAGCATAGTATATGAGGTGTCACTCCCACTAGAAATTAGTGAACTAATTGAATCTTAATTTGTCTAAGGCCTAAAAGTTAAACTAAAACTAAAATAAAAGCTAAACAGAAAAGTAAACAACCGAATATGGAGTGATTAAAATGAGAATTCTAAATTAATGCAAGAAATCAAATTTGAGCACCACTAATTAACAATTGATATTCAAGCAAGGAATATTAACAAGTTATGAGAAATTGTATTTATCCTATCATCAATGCTAACTTAGTCACCTTTGTGTTACTGCAGTTTTAGTCATAAACTTTTGACGTGTGAATTAGTCTGTCTCGAGTTGTAATTACCAAGCCCTAAATAATAAACCCTAATTAAATTAAGTTACTGAACTTGTAATCTCTCAATTAACAAAACAACCTATAACCTAATTAGTAATTTAGCATTCCAATAAACAATCGGGTCGTGACAATAGATATCTCCCTGTATAATTACCGATTTGCTTATTTGTATGATCTATTAGATTATTTAACTCTCATTAACCAACCTAATCATTTTGCATTCGGTTAACTCTCTCCATTTATTACCAAATCATGCAATTACAACAAATAATCACAAACCCCAAGATCATTAATGACAAAAGCAACTAGATTAACATTAAATCAAGTGTAAATCCCTAAAAGAAGTTAGAACATCCCTAACCTAAGATTCATCATTATCAATTCCATCTCATACATCAAATGAACAAAATAAAAGATGAAAAGAAGAAAGTATAATGTAGAGGATTGGATATTGAAGTAGTTAAAGCTCCACCTTCTTCTTTCTCTTCTTCTCTCTCTTCCTTCTTACTCTTATTTAGCTTTTTCCCAAAGTGGCAAAATGGATGCTTTCTTTCTAGTTCATTTTTATTCTCTTATATAGTCTTTTCTAATTAGGGTAAAAACTAGATCTTACCAGGGCCTAAAATTCTAAAATAACCTACAAAAACTTAGGTTGGGGAGGCCGGTCCGCGTTTGTCCACGTGCAGGTGATACACTCATATTTTCATATATCTTTAGGACTTAATTCAGAGTCATTTACATTCATCTATAACTAGTTTATCATGTTTTAGCATTATTCAGGTTTTGTTGACATAAAATGCAAAAATAAAACAAATAGACTCGAATTGCATTATTTTTGGATTTTTGGCAGACTTGACCTCTAGTCATTATGGGATTTTTATCTCAAAATTGGTTTGTAAAGTGCATAAATTAAACAAATAGATTTAAATTGCAATGTTTTTGGATTTTTGGTAGACTTGACCTCTAGTCATTGTGGGATTTTTATCTCGAAATTGGTTTAGTAAAAAATTTTAAAATTTCATACTCAAATTCTTGACTCATTGATAGATTTTTTGGGACCAATTGTAGATTTTTTGATTTGGAATTCTGGAGAAATAAATTTTCAAAATTTGCGTCATATTTTGGATTGCTAGAATGACCTTTCGACGATATTTCAATCATAACTTTTGACTCAGATGGTGAAATTCAGTGATTCAAGTCTCAGATTGAAGCTACTCAAAGAAAAAGCTACTTATAAAATTTGAGCTCCTAAATCGTCACTGTTTGGTTTTTTCCCACTGTTGAAAATGACCCTGAAAAATTGGCAAGAATGTATTTCATTGTTTGTCTCTAAATTAGGTCAGCCACCTCATCATTGTGAGATATACAAAACATGACTTTTGTCTCTAGGTTTAGCGCCAACCTCCTTTAGGTAGTTCTCTCATATCCTAGTTGAAGTCCTTTTTTAAAATCCTAGTTGAAATTCTTCTTCTCTTCTTTTCTATTTTAGATGCAAATTGTTTGGAGAATTAGGTGGTAACCAAATTGTACAAGGTATGCATGGCTAAACATTTAATTCAATTGTAAAGGGTAGTACCCTTCGAACCAATTTTAATTTATGAGGATTTAATCTTAATCGATTCTTGTGTTCATGTGTTGCAAACATGTGTTTGAATTTTGATCCTTTAATAGCTAATATAAACTCGTAAATCTTAAAATTCAAAATTAAGGTTTATAAGGGATTTTTGGATGCTATTTGGTTAATTGATGATAGTAGTTGTAAAATTAATTGATTTATATATAGGTTGTTGATAGTAGGTGTCAAAACTATCCTATGATAATTTGAACTTTGTCTTAAAGTGATGATAGTAGTTGTTGAGGTTTTCAAGGCAAGATCATTAAACCAACTAACGTAATGCTCGTACACAACTTAGGTAGATTAGTTGTTATGAACCCTATGATTGTTTACAAAGATATTTTTACTTAGTAGTTAAGAAGCATAAAATCAGTAAGTTGGTGATCCTTACGTGCACAGTACACAAATAATTATTAGAGTCCAATGAATGAATTAATTAGTTTTGTTGGCGAAATCCTTTGCAATTGAAGTTTGCGTAATTCTGTTTTTATCCTAATCTTTTAATTACAATTTCTACCAAACTTTGATTTAACAATTGGTTAAGTTTGTGTTCTTTAAATTCTGAATTGTCGAGATCATGCCCCCAAATTGCTTATTTTCGTGCATTGGTTTGAGTTTAGTTTAGTTGACTTTGTTGAGTCTTGTTTGCATCAAATATAATTTTGTTTAAGTCAAATTATCTTTTGATTTCTATTTTCTGTTAGCTAGTTCTATTTTCTGGTTTAGTTAATAACTTGCATTCGATATTGAATCAATTAGGTTAGATTGCATTTTAGATTTTAGATTTTTTTTATTTTTGTTTTTGTGTCTGCTTTTGTTTACTAAAATTTCGTTGAGAAGTTTGACGATAGTTAGCATTCCATTATCAGATCTTCGAGCCAACGATCCCTACTCTCATATAGTACTTGTTATTTGTGTAGGGTTAATTTTTAAGGGTAACAACACCTTGTCAAATTTTGACACCATTATCGGGGATCTATCTAACAGTTTGCTAATATATTTTTTAGCTTGTTTTTGTTATTTGTGTTTGTTTTGTAGGTTGCTTGTTCGGCAGTTCTGAGCAAGAACTTTCAGATGGATTAATTGAGCAATTCTACAAAGAGCAATCATTCTTCATCAATCGCACACCTCCACGATCACCCCTCCTTGAACCATGCAAGTTGTGCAAGGTAAAGGAGGAAGAACTTATGAGTTTTACACACCTTTTCCATTAGCCGGAGCATTCACAAATAGAATTTGCAATATGACAATCAATCCGCAGAGAACATTAAAGGAGCATACTAACCAGCCTTTGTGTATTATTGTAGAGCATGCTAATTTGAATTAAAGTATAGCTTTATACATTTGTTGCCTGGTTTAATGGTCTTGGAGGAGAAGACCCACATGTGCACCTTAAAGTGTTTCACATGGTATGCAATAGAATGAAACCGCAAGGGGTGGACGAGAATTTGGTTAAACTAAAAGCCTTTCCTTTCTCATTGAAAGGTTTGGTCAATGAGTGGTTGTTATCAATTCCCCCTAGTTCAGTAATGTAATAGAACGATTTGAAGTGCATGTTCTTGGAGAAGTACTTTCCCATTTCACAAGCTGCAAATATTTGAAAGAAAATTTGTGGTATACGACAGATGTATGGTGAGACGTTCTCCAAGTATTGGGAAAGGTTCGAGAAGTTGTACTTACAATTCCACCACCACTAAATTCTTGATCAACTTCTCATTCAATACTTTTACGAGGGATTGACACCCCAAGATAGAAATATCATTGATGTTACAAGTGGAAGGGCTTTGGTAAGATGCTCGATGCTGCCTATTTCTTGATTTCAAATATGGCAACAAATTCTAAACAGTTTGGCGCACAAGGGGAATTCCACGCAAAACGTGTTAGCTATGTAAGTAACGTTTCATTAGAAAATAAAGTTGATGAACTAACCTAGCTAATGCGTGCTATGTTAAATGGTAGTGTGCAGCAAGTCAAGACATGTAGCATATGTTCTCTTAGTGGATACACTTCTGATTTGTGTCCTATAATGAAGGATAACTTAATGGAATATGCCCATTCGATCGGTGGTGGATTCAACAAGAATCCATAGCGTAAATATGATCCATTCTCATTGACGTACAATCTAGGGTGGTGCGACCATCCAAATTTGTGGTATTGAAACCCACAGTAGCCGATGAATAATAGAGGAAGAGTGCAAATGCGCCCTAGGTTCTAGTAAAATCAGACCTATGCCTCAAGGCCAAATCCTCAAAATTCGATTCCTTCTTCTTCTACTTTTAATTATGAAATTTTTGGTTTGAAGGAACTAGTAAAAAATATGAATACTAAAACTATTGCAATGCAACAAAACTTCTTGTCTTTCCAACAGGAAACAGATGCTAGTATCCAAAATCTTGAGAAACAAGTGGGCCAAATTACATCCTCGATGAGTAGATTTAAGGTGCAAAATAGTGGCAGGCTGACATTTTAAGCCTTAAATCCCAAGGAATCTATCTAAGCTATTGAGCTTCACAGCAAAAGGGCTCTCGTTGAGTCAAAAAAGAAGGGGATTGCCTTAGACGAGGAAGATGAAATTGAGACACACCCTAACCATGTTAAACAACCCATGGACGTGGATCCTAACCCCAAATTAGGACTAACTTCTCCACCTCTTGTTGATCAGAATGAAGTCAAAACTTCTAGGGGCAGAACTGAAGCTGATTCTTCACAACATAATGGACAGAAGCTAACCGAAAATTCCAAGAACAAGTCAGATTCGGTTCCTTTGATTTTTCCCCAAACTGTGACTTTTGATAGGGTGCCAAAGGTATATTCTAAACTTGTCAATTATGATTTTCAGTCGGTGCGTCTATTTGCTTTGAGTGCTAGGATTTTGAAGGCTAAGTAAGAGGAGAAAGAGAAGGATATCTTCGATTTGTTCAAGAAGGTGGAGATTAACATTCTACTTATTGATGCAATTTGCTAAGTCTCGAAGTACGCAAAGTTCTTGAAAGAACTTTGCACGACCAAGCACACCCATCGGTTGAAAGGTTATGAGATGGTGAACATGGGCGAGGCCATTTTTATTATGATGAAACCAAACAAATAGAAAGGCTACAGTGCATTTGTCATTCCATGCATAATAGGTAACACCTTGTTTGAGAGAGCTTTGTGTGACTTAGGCGCATCCATTAGAGTGATGCCTAAACATGTGTATGATGCCTAAGTCTTGAGCCTTTACATGTGACGAGTGTAGTTATATAGTTAACAAATTGTTCCTTTATTTATCCGCTTGGTTTAGTAGAGGACGTCTTGGTTAAAATAGGTGCTTTGCTAATTCGTTGTGACTTTTATGTACTTCAAATGGATATGGACACTTCACAAAGGAGTACACCTATTTTGTTTGGTAGAACTTTTCTAAAGACTGCTAGAACCAAGATTGATTGTGAAAATGATTTGCTTTCCATGAGTGTAGGAGATGATGTGGTTGAATTCAATATTAATAATTCTCTCTGATATCCACTTGATCATGTTTACTAGATTAATTTTCTAGATGATATTGATGAGCTTGTATATGATCACGTAGAGTTAGAATTCAATAATGGTTTGGACTTGACACTGTGGCATGGTTGTGGTAGTGAGAATGTCGTGACTTATGATGATTATATGCATGCATTGTGCTTGGTTCCAAAAGTCATTGATTCTGTTTTTGCCTTACATATATTTCCTTCATTCCTTATGAGGTGGCTTTCATCTATCTTCCTTTATCGCATAAGAAATTTTTACCATTTGTTATGCCTGCATCTGAGCTTGAGCTGAAATCTTTGCTTGATAATCTTAAGTATGTGTTTCTCAGTGATAACAATACTTTACTGATTATTATTGAAAAAAAACTAACAAGTGTGCAAGAGGAACGGTTATTGAATGTTCTTCGCGAACCTAAGATAGCCATAGGATGGATGTTGGCTGACATAAAAGGTATTAGTCCTTCGATGTGTATACATGACATACTATTGGAGGAAAATTCAAATCCAATAAGGGACATGCAGTGCCACCTCAATCCACCTATGATGAAGTTGGTAAAAATCGAGTAGATGGGTGACACCTATCCACATGGTTCCGAAGAAGACGGGGATCACTGTGGTGAAGAAAAAAAATGATGAGTTTGTATCTCAAAGGGTACAAAGCGAATGACGCATGTGTGTGAATTATAGGAAGCTGAATATGGTGACATGTACAAGTCACTTCCCTTTGCTATTTATGGACCAGATGTTGGAGAGACTAGCAGGTAAGTCTTTTTATTGTTTCCTTGGTGGTTATAGTGGATACAATCAGATTGTGATCAATCTTAAGGATCAAGAAAAGATTACTTTTACGTGCCCCTTTGGCACATTTGCATACAAAAGGATGCCCTTTGTTTGTGAAATGGTCCTGCGACTTTTCAGCTATGCATGATGAATATCTTTTCAGATTATGTTGAACGAATTATCTAGGTATTTATAGATGATTTTTCTGTTTATGGTGATTCGTTTAATTATTGTCTTGAAAATCTATCTTTATTATTGAAAAGATGTATAGAAACTGACCTTGTTCTGGATTATGAGAAGTTTCATTTTATGGTTGAATAAGGAATTGTTTTACGGCATATGGTTTCTTCACGTAGTTTAGAGGTCAATAAAACAGAAATTGATATTATTTTGTCTTTGCCTTACCCCTCATGCATGAGGGATGTTTGTTTTTTTTTCCTGGTCATGTAGGATTTTATTGATGCTTCATTAAGGATTTTTTTGTAGATTACTGTACCCCTTTGCAAGTTTTTGGATAAGGACGTTGAATTTGTTTTCGACAATGCATGCAAACGAGCATTTGAAACTCTGAAACAAAGCCTCACATCTACTCTTATTATCTGACTACTAAATTGGGAGTTTCCTTTTGAGATTATGTGCAATAGAAGTGACTTTGTCGTGGGAGCAACCATTAGACATCGAGAGGGTCAATTTTTGCATGTCATTGCCTATGCTTCTAGTACTCTTGATGACACATAACTTAACTACCATACAACCGAAAAAGAGCTATTTGCTATTGTGTTTTCTTTAGAAAAGTTTCAGTCATATTTATTGGGTACTAAGGTTATTATTTTTTCTGATCATACCGCCCTTAAGTACCTTATGCAGAAAAAAGGAGATTAAACCAATTCTTATCTGTTGGATTTTGTTTTTACAATAGTTTGATCTCGAAATCAGGGACAGGAAAGGTGCCGAGAACTTTGTTGTTGACCACTTGAGTAGATTGCACAACAATGATGCCAACGCTGGATCTATTTTTACCGAATTCCCTTATGAGAAGTTGTTTGTGCTGACTTCCTCCTCATCATGACCATGGTACACTGATTTGGTTAATTTTCTAGTTGCCCACGAGCTACCTGCAAGTATGACAAAAGCCCAACGCGATAAATTTCAAGCTGATTCTATATTTTACTTTTGGGATAATTCATACTTGTGGAAAATTTGTTCAGATCAAGTGATTAGGTGTTGTGTGCATCAAGACGAGTTTCATTTTATTTTAACTTTCTGTTACACTTATTCTTGTGGTGGCCACTTTGGTGCAAAACACACAAAACGTAAGGTACTTGATAGTGGATTCTTTTGGCCTTCGTTGTTTAAAGATGCGTTTGAATTTTGCTAGACATGTGATCAATGTGAAAATGTAACACCCCACTCCCGTAAGACCCGAACCCGATATCGTTGGTGATATCCGAGTCCGTGTCCTGCGAGAGTGGCGTACTACATCAGTCGATTTAAAACTCAGTATACATTTTTTTGAAGCCATTGATTCCACGTTAACACGGCAAACACAGTAAGTAATTAAAATCCGTGTTCAATAAAAACCAGTTTCAGTTATTACAGTCATCCAGTAATAATTTACAATCAGTCAATGCAGTAAAACATTAAAACCACAATG
>JANITW010000006.1:41819415-41833298 GCA_027564335.1 Erythroxylum williamsii | reverse complement strand
ATGCCTTGTGGAGTGTAGTAGGTTGTTGTCAGTAGTGGTCTCTTGTCGTAGGATATGTACCGGAATGACCTACGGGCGTTCCGGTGGATACCCTATGATAAGGGGGCGCTACATAGATAATAGAAAAACTGTAACTACTAGTACTCACCATCCTTATAGGATTGACCCGTATTTGTTAGTACTAGTTACAACTACACCGTGCACTTGTGGTATTACATATCACGAAAAAGGTCAATCAAGCCTCAAGGTAGAGTCCCAAATGGGATTGAGGGAAGTTGAACTTTTAACTCTATCAAGAGTGTTAAGGAAACTCTTGGCTACCAACCATACTATATTGAGATCTTGGGGATAAAAACTTACACCACACTAATGGAAACTATATTGTTCTATGTGTATAAGTTCTAAAAATGTATGTAAGATTTGATAGTGAATATGCCAAATGAGTGCCTTAGCTAAGTTGCATTATCCTTCATGTTGATATTAGGTTGATAAGTAGGGAAGTTGCTCAAGAATAGTTCGCTCCTTTTGTTGTTGCAGCACTAATTAGTACAATTGATTAGTAAATTAACATAAGAATTGTCATAATAGAGAAACCTAATGTTTCGATAATAAGGAAGTAGGTAAGAGGCCCCAAAATTCCCAATTGTCAAACCACATTTAGGTTGCATTACCATTCCCTACCCTAGTTTTGATGAATGGTTACAAACAATCTCTCATTTTTAGTTGTTCGCCATTACTTAAGAGGATTCTTTTTAGGCTTAAGGTCCAAAAGTTCCTATTAGCTAAAGAGTGTTCATGTATCCATTTAACTCAAAGTAAGGCCTTAATACTTATAATCCTCCATAATCTTTTTATTATCATCACCTATTGAAAACCCCTTCTTTCTTTGGTAAGTGGAGATTTTTCTAGCTAACTTTTGTAATTGGCTTCATATGAGCATCTTTAGTTTATAGAAATTCCTTAGAAATTTATTAACATCATTGCATAGCTTTTTAGGAAGAATGATGCCAAAGGACCAATAAATATGCAGATTGTTATGCACTAAATTAAAGAGCTGCAATCTTACAATAAAGATTAAATTTAAGAAAATTTTTCAAAGTCAAGTATACAAATTTGTTTGTCTATTATGCAATTTTGCTACTAATCCATGTTGAAGATTTCTTGTTAAAGTTTTAGAGATATGTCAAAATCATATCAGTGACAAAATGTAGTGATATTTTCAGTTGGTTGATGTCTCATAAATTTTGATGGCAATATTTTAGATATATGTAAACATTATGATAGCAATATGCAAGAGGTTGCATAGAGTAGAGTAGAAAGGTTTAGTTCCTTGATGAAATTGTTCCATTCGATTTAGCCTCCTAAACGTAAAAATATGGACAAAAATTAAATGATTTACTATAATATCGTAATACTTATGACCATTTGATATTGAATTTAGATTCAAAATTATTAAAATATTTAAGGCATGATAAGAAATAGATTATTGAATAAAGGTAGTTTTTAAGTTTACACAAATAATTTGTATTTGTTGGATTAAAGGAGAATTATGCTTAACAAAAGTGGAAAGAATAGAAAGTTGGATAACTAAGAATATCTTTTTATGTCATGTTAGTTAAATAAATATGATGAGAATCACAAAGTTATATAATCATGAATTGCATGGAACTTGTGAAACTTATTAGGTTGTAAATAACCAAATCGACCTTTGGTGAAAGGATGATGATGATATTGAGTTGTTAAATCTTATACATGTGATGTATTAGATGTAATAACAATTCATAAAAGGTTTATTCGTATATTTCTTAGAAGTAACTATATATAATATAGTCATATGTATTAAATAAAATATTGGTCTAAAATTTTGAAAATCTTATCAGTGAGATTTATTCCAAATTTTGATTCTAGTGAGAATCTTATCAGTGACAACTCTATAGTCCAATTCAGTTGGATTAGTCGAGGAGATGTGGATGCCTAGATATTGGAGTGATAGTTGTTGCACCTTGAATCCAGTAGTGGATGATAGCAATGGGCTTAGGCTAACATCACTTTTAGAGACAAAGTAAGTGCTTTTGCTTCTGTTGATAGATAATCTAGACATTTTATTGAACATTTTAAGGGTAGTGATGAGTGATGAGAATGAGTTATCATCATTCTTGGAAAAAAATAGTCATTAACAAAGTTTAAACGTTGATTTTTAACAACTTACATTTCCTACATAAATTGAAACTTGGAGATGATTGTGAATTTATCATGTCTACATGAAGGTTAATGAGAGTGTAGTTGTCCTCTTCAGTAGGAGTATGTGGAGACATATTGGTCATAGAGAACAACAATTCAAAAATTTAATTGTGGAAAATATAATTGTCCAAGAACAACCCTAGTTGGGTATGAAAAATAATAATAACTTAATTATAAAAATCTATCTACAAAGATAGACATGAAAGTTGTTTATCTATTATACTTTAAGTACGTAGATAATGTACTAAAGGTGTTTAGTATTTGAGATACTTGATACTTATGAAGTATTAAAGATATCCATTTTTATATATAAGTTGATATTTTCAAGGTTGTATAGATATTCACTTCAGAACTAAGCCCTAATCAAGATATATTTTATTTAGAACAATATTATTTTAAGATCAGAAAGGTTCCAATGTAGCATTAATTATTATTCAAGACAAATAAATTTTTCATTAAGTAAAAATGATTAAATGAACTAACAAGTTCTTTAACGAACTTGAAATAGTTTCTTGCATTGTTCAAACAATAATATACTGCAGAATATTAGAGTCATTAGGCAAACTAAAGGAGATAAGGTCTTACTAAAGATTTGAGTATGTATTATGTAGTTATCTCATATAGGAATCGTTATATTTTAATACTACTTATGATTTATTTTAATTAATGATAACTCAGTTGATAATCATTAGATGTTGCATGAACTATATGGAGGTAATTGAGTAATCGATACAAGATTCATCATCCTAAAGTGATTAGGGAGAATGTTCCATTGTTTTCGATTAGTATTAATTTGAAAATCCTTGGCCTAGATGAAATGACACTTTGAAGATACTTTTCAATTGTCATTAATTAAATCAATTACTAATGTTGAAGAACTAATATGATTAGATTCAAAATAGAATAGACATTAATTTTATGCTCTATATTTAATCAGAATATTATATAATGAAAGGATTGAATTATACAAAAAAATCATACACGAAAAAGTTAGTCAAAACTACTTTGATCGTACACGAAAAAATTAGTCAAAACTACTTTGACATTCCTAAATATTTGTGATGTATTGTTAGATGTCAATCTTGACCTATTAATATAAATTATTTAATTAGAGAATTAAAGATAGATTAAAGAAATTTAATTTATCTAATCCTAAATATGATTTAAGGTTATGATTTATATATATTGCTAGCATATTTAGGAACTTAATATGTTACATACAAAGAATGGATTAAAGAAAGTTTAAAAAACTGTTAACATTAATATAAGATATTTAATAAATATGGATTAATAATCTCCTTAAACATAAGGTTATAAATGAGAAAAGTTGGGCTCATACCTTAAAACTTTTCTTAAGTTGAAGTTTAAACAAATATAACTTGATTTATTAACTCAAAATTCAGATTAATTTATTGTAATTGCTGATTAAAATTTTTTTAAAGTCTAATTTTAATTGAGTATGAATACTTAATTTAAATTCGAGCAAAAACTAATTTAACAGCTCTAGAAACAAAGTAATAAGATATACTTGATCCCTTCTCGCAATAAGGGGCGTTGCCATTTGGAATTTCGAGAACTTGCTCCTATTGCTCTGTACAAAGTGCTTTTTCGAATACATCACTAAAATAATGAATTCGATCAAACTAGTAAAGAAGTTTTTTTATTAGTTCAGATTTGGTGGCGTCATAAATTTAAATGAATATTAACAATGGTCTGTAATTTTTCCCTTGGAATTCTGTTACTAGGAGACCCAACGCCTCATCAACTATCCTCTCTTTTTATATCCAGTGGGAGCAGAAAACAAAAGAGGACACCAATGTCCTTAACCAACCAGCAATTATAGGGAAACACGTTATTTGCATTGCACTCCTCCATTGCCTGAAACAGTAAGTGGGTGATTAAGAAAGATCTAGATTCAAGCAAACTTAGTCTAAATGATAGGTTAACACGAGTATATTAATGGGTAGTTGATATGTCATAGTCCTAGTGGATCTAATTGTCTTTCTGAAGTGGGAAGCCTGAATTTCTGATACCACCAGAAATTACATGGTAGTTGCATGCTTTTTTTTCCAAATATTCTCCAAGGTCTTCATGGCCTCGTAGACCGAACACTAGCCGGCAACGTTAAAGACAAGCGGATTGGCAGTGATGATCGATTTGGCTCAAAGTCGATGTGAATATGCAACGTGTCACAAGCATTTCAATCTTGACCATAAATGAAGCAGCATGTACCTGCCGATTCACAGTAGGAAACCAAGGCCGCCCAATGGTGGATGAAATGACCGAACTCAACCATTCTACTTACGTTTCTTGACAGACATGTTGATTTATACTTTATAATCAATTGGTTAGTTGCAATTAATTATATATGTTGTTATTTTATGTGTGTTGACTTAGTTAACATAAAAGATAAAGTACATAAGATTAATATACTTTACGAATGAAATTATGATAAATCATAATTAAGATAATCATATCATATTTAAGTAGTATTCTTATATTATTTCTAATAGTTATTTTATTAAGACTAGATTTTAATAGTCAAAAGATTAGAACACATTACACTTCTTCTTTATGAATGAAGTAGTTGATTTTAAAAACTAAAGTAAGAAAATATTTAAACAAAATTTTGAGTACTTGTTACATAATAAGTTTACTAAACTAACCCGATATAAGAATTCTATTTAGAATACTAATTGTATTTTTATAGAGATTTTTATTGATTGTATAAGTAATTATTTGACTTGAGATCTCCAAAGTATTTTATATATAAATTGCTAGGTTCTAACACTCCTGATGATATGTCATATTTAAGAATAGCTCACTTAATAATTGTTGGATATAAGATGAAGTAAATGAATGTAGTTGAGAAATTAATACAGATCTGTAATCCTAAAGTAATTAAAGAAAATATTTCATTGTTTTCAATTAGTATTGACTTGGAAATCATTGGATTAAAATAAAGTGGACATTAATTTTATACTTTATATTTAACCGAAACATTGTATACTAAAAAATTGAATTTCATAGCAAGAACAAGCACAAAAAAGTTAGCCAAAATTATTTTGACATTCTTAATATTTAAGTTGTCATAATATGCTGTTAGACGCTTGATTTGTAGATATAAATAATTTAATTAGAGAAACTAAAGAAGTTTAATATATTTAATCTTAAATATAGTTTAGAATTATAATTCATATTCATTGACAATATATTTAGGAACTTAATAGTCACATATATAGAATGGTTAAAAGAGAAAAAAAGGGGAATTTAATTAGTCAAGGTAAACTTGATTGTAAAATTTGAGAAATTTTAATATCAAATATAAGATATTTAATAAATAACGACTAATATTATATATTGAATTTTATTTAAAATTAATTGGTACTTAACTAGAATTAGTTATAATGTTAAATTATCAAAAGATCTAACTCGATATAGGCTCTTTAACCCTTTTTTAACCCATTCATACCGCACCTAAACCCCATTAAAACTCATATAAAAGACCTTTTGATTTTTGGGTCTAGATTATACATAAGTGGTGGAGATGTGATTGTATTATAAACCTATGGTAGGAATTTTGCTATGCATTGATTGAGAATTTGATACTTTGCACCCTAAACACTTGAGCGCATTGAATGAAATCCTGGTGAAAATGTAAAAGTTATGCTTTTGATTTCAACATGATTGTTGACGTGATTATTATTAATATTACTTAGGATGTTAATTTTAAGATAACTTGATTTTGCTTGTATATTAGTTGGATTTAGTAGATATAATGATGTATAGCATGAATAGATAGGTTGGGATTGATGATAAATTGATGTTGTAAATTGATAATTTTGATTATAATTTGCTTGAGGACAAGTAAAAACTTAAGTGTGGAGATATTTGTTACATAGTTAATTGATTGTGTTTTTACCCTGTATTTACTGTATTCTTACTTGATATTTTACAATTTTGTTGTATATTTGGTGCTTAATATGCTTCAGTGTGTTTACAGGTGATAATTTATGAATGCAAAGACGAGGAATTCAGGCAAAAACATAGCTAAAATAGGAAAAATAACATTATAGAAGAAATGCAAGGCCGTGCACTTTTACACTCCTATGCACTTTTGCAATACTCGGCAGATTCTAATTATGCAAATTCTTGTGCATAGCTGTGCACACGATTGTGCATAACCCAAAAACCTAGAATTTAATATAAAAGTGATATTTCGTGAGCAGAAGAAGAGAGGAGACATTGGGAGGCGATTTCTAAATGTGGAGAATGTCTATAAGGGATGATTTGGGTCCAAAGAAGCCAAAAACACAAAGAAATTATCGAAAGATCCATTGGAATTCAAGATCAAGCCTCTACATCACAAGGATATTTGATAAAAGACAATCAAGGAGATTTAGAATTATGAACTTATTGTTTTTATTTTGTTTTGTTTTTCTTTCATTGTATGTTTGATATCGTATCTAATCATGTGTAACTAAACATCCAATTCTTAGGCTAGATAATAGGGGAAGGGTAAGTACTAGTAGTCATAGTCTTTATGGGATTAACCTATACTTGCCGGTACTAGCTACAGCTACGTCGTATACTTGCAGTTATTACAATATTGACTAACTAACATAAAATAGGTCAATTAGATGGCATCAAGAGTGAAACAACTTATATGCAGGTTCGAACCTAAGGGCAAGACAAAGGTATCTAGAGTAGTGCAACAATTTGGTGACAAATTTTGGAGCTTCCTTCCTAATCTTCTTATAAGAAGATGAGAAGTTTCAAAACTTAATTCCAAAACTATAATTGCACCTAGATATTTTGATTTCCAAATTTTGGAGGACTTATGATTGAAAGAAAAATTGAATCTTTAAGTGCTAGAATTCGTTGAGATAAATTCATTCATAGTGATTACGTTGAATATGAAGAATTAACCCTCAAATTCTACAATACGTTAAGTTATGAGCCTAAAAAGCTAAATAATTTTTTGTTTAAATTAAAATGGAATCCATAAAACTTAGATTATTTTATTTTGGAGGAAACATTTGGATTCCTTAAAACAAAATTATCTAAATACATAATGATTTTCATGCCACCATTTTTTGGACTAAATTAATTGGTTTAAATGTGTTTGACCTGCATAATGCATCAAAGAATGTAATTCAGAGTCTAGAACATTTGTTATTGCATAAATTTATATGTCACACTATTTTTTCAAAAAGTCAAAGTAATAAATATTCTAAAGGGTACTATACATCTTGGTAGTACTATGATGCATAACATAAGCTGCCATGTGAGCTTCCTCTAAAATTTCTTTCCACAAATCATTAACGTCAGCTACACATAATCTCTGCTTCAATCGTAATGCACTATCTCTCAACTCAAACTCAGAATTCGAGTTCTGTTTCAACTTCTCAAATAGCTTCACTAATTTTGGATCCTTGCTTTGAGCTTCTCTGATACTTTCATGCTATGTCAGTCTAAGCTTCAACGTAGCTAACAATGCTTCATTCTGCCCTAAACTTAGCTCAACATTTAATGCTCTCAGTTGAACTAGGTTTGGTAACCTCGATGTTTGAATTAGTGCTACACTACTATTAGATTTCCTACTTAATGCATCAACTACAACATTAGCCTTACCTAGATGGTATTCAGTTATGCAATCATAATCCTTAAGTAATTCAATCCATCGCCATTGACTCATATTCAGCTCCTTCTGACTCAACAAATATTTTAAACTTCTATAATCTGTAAATACCTGAAATGTTTCACTATATAAATAATGTCTCAAAATCTTCAAAGCAAACACTACTGCAGTAAACTCTAAATCATAAACTGGATAGTTGAACTCATGAGACATTAACGATCTTGACAAATATGAAATCACTCTACCATACTACATCAGTACACATCTTAATCCCTGGTGTGAAGCATCACTATACACTACATATCCTCCAGATCTAGATTCAATAGCTAACACCAGTGCTGTAGTTAATCGATGTTTTAATTCTTCAAAACTCCTTTGGCATTCATTAGTCCATTGAAAATGTACATTCTTCTTCAGAGGCTTTTTCAAAGGGACTGAGATTATCCCTCAATAAACCTCCTATAATAACCTGCTAGCCCAAGAAAACTCCTAATCTCAAACACATTTTTAGGGGCTTCCCATTTCATCACTGCCTCAACTTTCTTTGGGTCTACCTGTATGCCCTGTCCAGATACTATATCACCCAAGAACACCACTTGATCAAGCCAAAATTTACACTTACTGAACTTAGCGTACAATTGCTTCTCTCTCATTATTATAAGACTAACCTCAAAAGCTTATAATGTTCCTCTCTGCTTTTCGTGTATACCAAAATATCATCTATGAATGCAATCATAAAAGGATCTAAGTAAGGCTAAAATACCTTGTTCATCAATGCCATAAAGGCTGTCAGAGCATTCGTCAACCCAAAAGGCATCACTAAAAACTCAAAGTGCCTATATCTGATTCTGAATGCACTATTTGGTACATCAGCTTCTGCTATCTTTAATTGATAATACGCTGACCTCAAATCCAGTTTACTAAACACCTGAACTCCCTATAATTGATCAAGTAAATCATCTATTCTTGGTAAGGGATATTTATTCTTCACTGTCACTCGATTCAATTGCCTATAATTAATGCATGATCGCAAACTCTCATCCTTCTTCTTCTTCATAAACAAAACTAGAGCTCCCTAAGGTGACACACTGGGCCTGATAAAGCCCTTATCTAATAACTCCTGCAACTAAGTCTTAAGTTCTTTAAATTCTACATGTGCCATCCTATACGGAGGAATAAATATAGGAGTAGTAACTGAAGCAAGGTCAATAATGAACTCTGCTTCCCTATTTGGGAGTAATCCTAATAATTCAGTGGGAAATACATATAAGAAATCCCTAACAACAGAATTATCCTGTACTGTCTGCTCAATTCGGATATCAGTCACATAGGCTAAATCAACCTCACATCCACTTCAAATTAGCCTAAAAGCATTTATTGATGAAATCAATATGGTTGGCACTGTTTGACTAACACCTCGAAATATTACTCTTGGTTGATTAGGAGATTCAAGAATGACTTCTTTAGTATAACAATTCATTACATCCTTTTGAGCAGTAAGCCAGTCCTTACCTAAAATGAGGTATATCTCTTTCAACTGCAATACTATCAAATCAGCTTTTAACTTTGTCTGGTCAACCCAAATAATACACCCTTTATACACTTCTCCAATTATTATAGTACTACCTACTGGTGTACTCACCTTTAAATCACATTTCAACATCTCTCTCACACAATGTAGTTTAGATGCCAGATGTGGTGTGGTAAATGAATGCATAGATCCTGGATCTAACAATGCAAATGTTTTAAATTAAAAGACATGTAACACACCTGCAATAGCATCTGGAGAATTCTATGCCTCCTATCAGTAATAGCAAAGATCCTGGCCGGGGACTAAGGTTGGTTACTCTACACTTTAGTCCTAACACTAGGACCTACTAAACTTTTTCTACCCCTTCCTCTACCTTCTTGTCCTGCTCCATTAGCTCTACTTTACTGGACAATCATCTCAGTCACTGATCCTCCTCTCACTCTAGATTACGCACCCAAAGTATTATGACAATATCTGAACGGGTGCTCAAAAGAGCCACAATGTAAGCAAGCTCCCAATATCAGTCTACAAGGTCTAGCGGAATTGTCAAGAATAGTCTTTCACTACTGATAAGCCAGATCTTGAAGTAACAAAACTGTGTAGTCAAACCTTTCATTAGACTCATTGTCCATCTGATCAAATACCCTTTCTATTCTCTCTAACTAACCTTTTGCCTCAGCAGGGTCTGTACTTCCATAAAAGTCTACAGGCCCCTGGTTCCTAAGTTTATCATATCTCGTTTCTCTCCTTTTAGGACCCTTTTGAGGCATTTGGTCAGACTAGGGTACTTAGGAATCTCTATTGGCTCCTATCGACTCAAGGTCAGCTTATTCTATAACTCGATCTCCTATAGCGGATGACCTAAAATAAACAATAACTGTGATCACTATATGAGTCTCTTATTATAACGTACCATGCTCTGATACCAAAATTTGTAATATACCACTTCCAAAAACCATATGTCCGAACATCTAGAGGGTATTTGAGAACATACCCTATGAGAATGATACGTTAGAATAATCACATTAACTTATTATGGCATCACACATAACACAAGTATCCAAAATAGTCAAATCTCCTAATTATATTCACAAAATAAACTTACATTGTACCATTTCTATTCATATCCTTGTATTCACATTACATAACATTTGAGAGTTTTCAACTCCTTACAAAATGTTTAACATGAAGTGAGAAGCTAAACAAACACATCCTAACTAGACTCCTCAGATATCAGCTGACCAGACCTTTGAGCCATTCTTATTCTCAAAATGACAATACTAGAGTTCTACTTAGTTGCCTTAGAAGCTGGAACTCCCTTATATTTGAAAGTCAACATTGCAATTTTGATGAATTTGTGAACTCAATGAGCGAACCATCATCGATGTGCTCACTCCAGACAGAACATAAATGTCAAATATATAACCAATTTAAAGAAGTTTAACATATCATCCATTATCAGATCTCACATCAAATTTTATTATAGTTCAACAAGTACAAGTACAACTACAAGATGTATACAAACATTTCATAACACTATTTCAGAACAATCCATTAATTGATCTCAATCATTCATATGATTCATGTAAAGTTATATATATGCAAATGCACAAGTGATTCCGTTTTCATTTTACTTTGTTGTGATCGAGAGCCTATTTATAGTCCCGTATCTGTTGTGAATGTCAAGCTCATTTCATTTACTATCCTGTATCTGTTGTGGATATAGGGCTCATTGTTAACTGAGCGTGTGGCTCTTTGTGCACAATTCCTGAGCTTAAAACTTTTTTTCGCCTTGGTCACTCAGGTCACAACTCCTTTATCTGATCATGCATGTCATGTAATGGAATGCATCAATTAACATAATATGCTATCAATACTTTCCATTCAATGTGCTTATGTCATTTATCACATTCTTTGAACTTGAGTCCAACATTCAACATTCAGTTGAGTACACATTCCATAGTACACATACAATTTGAAAACATTTTGATATATAGTCCTAAGTATCAAAATCTTCAGACCAACAATGTTTGGAATCGTAGAAATTAGATAAGTAATAGTTTGTTAACTGAAAGTTAACCAAAAATAATTCAATCATAGTGAGAAACATCTAGGTTAACTCATTGTACGCTCCAGAAAAGCTATCGCCTTGATGATCCGGCTCTAAATGCTGACGATCAACTTATGCTTCTTTAGTCATGCAATACACACATATTTTACACATTACTAAGTTGATCAATCATACGATTATTCACTCATGCACATGTATATGTGTCATGTTCAATGCATGCTCAATTGACTTTTTAGGTATGTATCCTTATTCATAAATATTGATCATTCAAACATTATAGCTTATACATATCTAGTTTGTAATTAGGTTTATATTTTAAGTAAGTTTGATTACTTTAAATTCATCAATCGTAATTCACTAGCCTTTTCTAGCAATATATATTCAAACAATTTCCTAATTTTTATTCATTCTTACCTAGTTCACATTACTCATATCCTTTGGATCACATTTACATTCATAAGAATACTTTCATTCCTTAAACACTCATAAATTCCAGATTTTAGATATATTGATTTCAAAACTTCCTTAAGTTAAAACATCAATTAACAACCTAAACTTATCAACTAATCAATCAAACATCAAACTAGGTTCATTTCATGTCTTAATCAAGTACAAATACACCAAAGTAAAGTAACTTATCCTTGGTTGATTCAATAATCACACAAGACATAAAATTTTCAATTCAAAGCGCTGCCCACGATCGTGGAGGACCTTCCCACAATTGTGGGATGAATGAATTGCATGTTTACTCTCCATTTTCCTTCAATTTCTCCATATTCTAACACCTTCATACCAAATTCAAAACATCTTCATATTAGTCGATTAATTTTACCTCAATTATACCTTAATTGTAACATCCCATCACCGATGGGAGGGTTAATTTGGTAAATTGGGATGGGCTAATAGGTTAAATTGTATCTTTTGACATGAGAATTCATTTGGCCTCTAATTTTTTAGGATCGAGTCATTCTGCACATGCATTTCTGACATTCCCGACATGTTAATATGAATTTGGTGTGTTTTATGAATTTTGAGATTTTTGTGTTTGGAATTGTGAACTGGACTGTTTTAGGAATTATATTCAGTTGGGTAGTGACCCCTAGAAAATTTTCTGAAATTTTGGGAGAAAATGTCCGGACCGTAAATTTTTTTAGTAACGGACTGATTGACTTAATAGTACTGAATAGCTGTCCAATGGCAATGGGAAATTTAGATTATGATTTTAGGAATAAAAATGTCGAGCCATTGGAATTTAGAGACAACTTAGACTGAAAATAATTTTGAAAAGAGAAAGAGAGTTAAAGAGTGTTGAGGAATTGACAAGTGGCATGAAGCTAAGTTTGATAGGTTTTTGATCAATCCTTTAAAAGCCTTAAGTTTTAAACTTGGCAGAAAAACTTCTCCTTTCTTCTAGGGCATGAATTCTTCTCCTTCAACTGATTCCCCTTCTTCCTTCTTGTGTGATCTCTTGCTTACTTCTTCCTTGTTGCTTGAGCCAACCTTAAACTTTGAGAAGATGAAATTGTTGAGGTTTAGAGAGAGAGCCGTGGTTGTTGAAGAATTGTAGAAGATTTCGAAAGTTTATGAGTGAGAGCTTGTTTGGTAAGTAAATTGCTTTAATGTTGTTATTTATAGTTGAAAATGAATTTATGGTATTAATTATGAAGGATTGTGGTAGTTGAATGTGAGTTATGGCTGAATTTAGAGAGAAAATGGGGAAAAGAGAGTCAGAGAAGACGAACCAGCGACCGCACGTCGCGGCGTGGCGCAGGAGAGAACATTCTCGCCACGACGTGCGCGAGGGCCTCGCCGCGGCGAATTAATATATTAATTCGTCGCGGCAAGCGTGAAGGAGATTGCCGCGGCGAGCCCCAAAAGGCCACGCCGCGGCAAGCTCTCTTTGGACGTCGCAGTGAGGAACTCTGGGACGCCGCGGCGAGCCCCTGTTTTTTGAATGGAGGTAGTTCGGTTTTTGAGTCATAACTATTGATGTAGACCTCCAATTGAGGTGATTCTTGATTCGTTATAAACTAGAGAAAGAGATCTACAATTGATGTAAAGATTGAAAGTTTGAATTTTAATTAGTAAGATCTCAAATATTGCATGGAAGTTAAGGATAAGTTTTTTATTTCAACCTTCGGGGTTGTTGCATGATAATTGGGGTATAATTGAGAGGTTTTTGAAAGAAATTTAAAGTTCTTGGAGTTCATAATGAGTGAACTTGATCTAGTTCATGATGACATTGGTTTTGAGGTTTTCTTAAGAATATCCTAGCGGGCATGATTTGGTAAATTGATTGAATGTTAGAAATGATACTTGTGGAGTTCCTTGATATGCTATTGAAATCACATGTGTCACTTGATGAAATGGGAGAAATTGACTAAATGAATAGAAATTTG
>JANITW010000006.1:41805676-41819315 GCA_027564335.1 Erythroxylum williamsii | reverse complement strand
TGGTTTCTCATTGAGTTCGCAAACTCACCCAAAATTGTAATCTATTTTTCAGGATCGAGAGAGTAGACTCCTAGCTCCAGAGATAGACTTTTCCTGCCGTATGGATCGTATTGGCAAGAGAAGTCATGGCACACAGGTCGGTCAGCTGGGATTGTTTTTGGGGATGACCTAGATAGATTTTTAGTATCTGTTTCCTTTTTGGAGTAATATATTTAGACATTGGAAAACGGATAGACTTGTAAATTTATGTTTTATGATATGAAATAACAAAGCTTTTGATGACATGAAATTTTAAAATATAGTGATTTTTATATTATGGTTTTATGATTTTGATGCCATGAGAGTACTGTAGTGACTGACTAATCGTAGCTCTCCCTTACTGTGGGATATGCGTCGAAATAACCCACGGGCGTTCCGGTGCGTACCCTATGGTAAGGGGGCGCCACATTAATTTTACTTCAATTCTTCATCAATTTCATCTCTAATTCCAACTCAAAATCATTCAATTAGCAACTCATAAACTATTTATCTTTCATACATACAAAAACAAACTAAAAACTTTCATTCACTTAATCTCATCATATATGCAGTCCTAGTTTTTTCCAAATTCAAGAACACTTGACTAGAACCTTTCTTTAGCATAAATTCACCTTTATTTAAACTTCAAATCTCAATCTAAATAATCCATATAGCAATATATAACCTACGGTTCACATGCATCAAAACCAAAATTGAAAAATATCCAATTTATGTCTCATTTTTCTGACACACTTCATCATCAACACTACATGCTATCCATCCTAATTCAATCATCATAAATTTTCTATGACAACATGCCATAAGGATCAATACTTTACGTACTTGTTTAGCTAAAGTTCCACCTCAATTCATCAAATCTACTTTGCCTTATATGCGTTCAAGATCATCTTAAATATAAGCTGGGAATTGGGTGGGTTTTTAGCAATAAGAAAACAACAAGCTGAAAGACAACAACATATAGCTTTCTTAATGAAAAATCTTGTCAAGATTTTAGAGTGGTGATGAATAAACTAGAAGCCAAATTTCAGAGCTATAGGAGGGTGGATAATTATGTGGTGCAAAGGAAGAGAGGAGAAGAATGAACACAACAGAACAACTTCTACATTAGCTTAACCCATTAGGTACTAGGTGTCACCATTTCATAATGACATTTGTCCCTATGTATGCATTCCATTTGGCAGCTTATGTGTCCTCTGCATAAGCTGCCAAATGTCACAATTATACTAGGCCATTTGTCACTCAACCTCTAAACCATTTGTCACTCAATTATTTATGTCAAATGTACTCAATTCTACTACCATGTGTAACTTATTTCATAGGCTTAGTCATCCTAAATTTCTATGTGTCAATTTGACATTTTTCCTAAACTAAATGCGCATTTTAATTCATCAATTTTCCAATTGTAATAATTAAATCCAAATTTACTAATTATAATCCAACAAACCAAAATTCAAGACATAAGCAATACACCATTCACATTATGATCACTTTAAACCTTTCATATCCCAGAATATGCCAATGGAGTGCACATACAATCTTAGCAATGTTTACTAAATCATGATTCATGTGTGTATGTGAATATTATGCATGTTAATGAAATGCATTTCATAAATTCTCAAATGATATGAATCATGTGCAACAATTTAAGGCTCTAACCCTTAGTATGAAAATCGGCTATTATAGTCAGCTTGTTTATGTGGTAGTGTTACCATTTTGTTGGAGCTCTCCTTGTTTGATACTTCATTCTCCAACTTCTTAGGTTCCTCTTTGTTTAATAACCTCTCTTTTGTAGATTTAGAAAGGGCAAGTCACGATTTCAATTGATTTGTTACATCAAGAACCTCATTTAACTCTACTTCTTTGGACATCCTCAACCTTAGAATGGTTATGAAATTTTAGGTTGATACTCCTAGACTCTCTTCACATTATATTTACTCTATATGAAGCATTTAATAACTCTTTTCTTTTTTTCTTCTTCTTCTTCTTGTTTAAGCTTCTTTTTAGTGGCTAAGTGATTGCCATTATCCTTTCCTTTGTATTTGTTTTAGTTGTGCTCAGCAAACTCCCTTAAGGTCTCTCCACCAATGATTTGGCCAATTGGTCATTATGGATGTGTCTATTTGCTGATGTTTCACCTTTAAATCCTGAATACATTCTAGTATCATCTCATCTATACTTGGTTTCCTTGGATGTGAGGTTTGTGCTTAAAATCCAGTTAAAGAGTTGCTCCTTTGTTGACCTTGGTTATCTCATGAGAAGTTTGGGTGGTTCCTTTATTCAAGATTGTACGTATTACTGTAAGGATTATTTTGGGGTCTTAAAGCATTCCCTAGATAATCTACATGTTTGGGTTGATCTAATTGACAATCTTGTCCTGAGTGATCTAACCCACACGCCTTGCATTGCATCACTCTTCCCTGTGGAGCCACAGTAATTTTGTTTATCTTCTTGCTTAAGGCTTCCACTTGACTTGCCAGTTGAGTCACCGCATCTACTTCATACACTCCTAATGGCCTATTAGGGTTTCATGCTCTACACCATTGATAGTTTTTTTGGGGTAAATCAGTAGAAACTTTTATACAAATATAAAAGGTTATGTACGAGCACCATTAATAGTTGTTTATGGCCATGTCCTTGATGAACTTTTAGGCCACTTCAAACTTTTTGTTGTTTATCGTCCCTCCAGCTACTACATCAATTAACTACCTAGTATTTTGACTTATCCCATTATATAATGTTTGGATTTGCATCCGCAGAGGTAGTCCGTGATGTGGGCATTGTCGGAGCATTTCTTTTAATATCTCCTATATATCGTACAATGATTCACCTTCAGTTTGGGAGTATAAAGAGAAGTCATTTCTTGGTCTTGTAGTTTTTGTAGGAGGAAAATACTTCAATAAAAAAAATTTCCGCCACTTGATCCTAGGTGGTCATTGACAAACATGACATAAAGTTTAGCCACTGCTCATCTTTTGTTTCAAGGAGAAAGCAAATAGATGTAGTCTGATGGCATCATCATTTGCTCCATTTATTTTAAAAGTATTGCAGATCTCTAAGAAGTTAGAAATGTGTGCGCTAGGATCCTCATCTTAAAGTCCATCAAAGTGGACTGACTATTACACCATTTGAATGATGCTTGGTTTGATCTCAAAGTTGTTTGCCTGCAC
Source organism: Erythroxylum williamsii (assembly GCA_027564335.1). Taxonomy (NCBI): domain Eukaryota; kingdom Viridiplantae; phylum Streptophyta; class Magnoliopsida; order Malpighiales; family Erythroxylaceae; genus Erythroxylum; species Erythroxylum williamsii. The sequence goes on along the minus strand of JANITW010000006.1, from coordinate 41,816,109 downwards.
AATTGACCTCACTATGCTGGATTTCGCATTAGATAAGATTGGCTTAACATAATCGAACGTTGTTCATGTTAGTTTGCCATGTTATGTGATTTTTCTATGTTTGTGTGAGCTTCCAAGTCCTCTATTCAACGATCTAGCTCAAACTCTCCAAGGTTAGTTCTACGACGGTTCCTTCATATAGTTCTTTTTATCTCGGGATCTATGTTTAGTAAGTTCTTAGTGTTGCTCCAAGCTATAAACTGACTTGGAGTCTAAATCTAAAACTAAAGAAATAAACTAACTAACATAAACAAATCAAATAACGTAAGGTACAACAAGGATAAATCAAAACAAACAAACAAAAGTAAAGACTAGAGTAATGAAACTAAAGTGTTCCTAATACCACCGTCCTAAAAAATGATGCCAAAAACTTGATTGACCATTTTTTTGAGTAGTCAATATGTAATACTGCAAGTGTACATGGTTGTTGTAACTAGAAATATGGGTTAATCCTATGAAGATGATGAGTACTAGTAGTTGTCATTATTCTATTATTTAGCCTAAGGATTGATTATAGTTGAATTAAAGAAACTAAAGTTAAGCAATTAAAATAACAAGTAGAATGATTAAAGAAGAGAATTGATGAAACACTCAATTAATTACCAATACCAAATAATTTAGTATATAGGTGTTGAATCCCCCTAAACCCTTAACCGATTAATTGTTTCTCATACAATTTTGCTACTAATTAAATGGACTATGGAGACTCTTAGGTATGCTAGTAGTTGACCTTGAGTTTACTAATAATTAATCATACGATTTCTAACCGAACTACTCAGGTTAAATTTTATAGGAGTGCATTACTGTATTATGAATCCCTTAATTAGGTTTGACCTTAATTCGGAAGATTTATATCATCCTATCTTTATGGTTGTAATTAACTCTTTCCAATTATCGTAGATCAATTCAAACTTAGGATTTCTCAATCGCTACATATAAAATCAAATTTAAGTCTAATAAATCAGATTAATAGACAATAATAAAATAAATAATTGGACTGCAATAACCAAACAACTCAATTGCATTAACAAAATAATCAAAACATATTTTGGTATCAAATATGGTTCATTTAGCCTAAATATCAATAGAAAAATTAGTTATACATCGATGAACATGAAATCAGATACATGTATATAGAAAACATAATAGAAAATAATGAAATCATAATTCTAAATCTCCATGATTTTTCTCTATTAAGTATTCTAACAGTGTAGATGTCCGATCTTGCATTTTAATGGATCTTGTTAGTAAAAACTCTGTGTCTCCCGCTCTAAATCGCCTTTGGAATCACCTTTGTACTCTTCAGAATGATGCCTACTGCTTCCTCCCTTCATTTGCCTGTGAAACATCACTTTTGTATGGAATTCTAGGTTTTCGTTGATGCAAGGTCTCTTGCACGACCATGCATAATCAAAATTTGTTGGATATTGCGAAAGTGCACGGCCACGTGAAAGTGAACGGCCATATGCACGTTGTGCATTCCTTTAGATTTGTTGATTTTTTATTTTACATCGTGTTTTTGTTTGAATTCATCTTCTTTAAGTCCATGAAGGCAATTATCACCTGTATACACACCTAAGACGAATTAAGTATCAAATGTATAAAATATTAAGCAAAATACATTAAGTCAATTATACATCTATCAAAACTTATGAGGATATGGATCACCTCTTTTTTGGTTGCTCTTTTGCTAATTATATGCGGAGATCTTTACAACCTCTTTGCAATCACTTTTGTTATGTAACACAATGGAGCAATATTGTGCAATGAGTAGCTTATCCTAGCCAACTGAGTGGAGATAACTATAACTTTTTCTTAAGGTTGCATTTGGCAATATTATATACTCTATAACTATTCTTAAGGTTGCATTTGGCAAAATTATATACTCTATATGGTGGGAAAGAAACACGAGAATTTTTAGGAACTAATAAAAGGATCTTAAAGCTGCAATACAGTTAATATTAGAAGATTTCTAGATAGAGATGTTAATGGGCCGGGTAGGGATAGGTCAACTCGCGGCTCGGTTCGACCATTGATTGATCGACTCGTGGCCGGATGGGCCACGTATTTTAAAAGAAAAACATCAAAATGATGTCGCTTTTTGATAAAATGGCATCGTTTTTGAAGTAACGGTAAAACTATGGGCCGGATTAGCCCAACCTTGGTATGTGGCCCAATCAACTCGGGCCAAAATTAGGTCAGATCGGGCCTTTTTTGACACCTCTATTTTAAAAAATGACGACATAAATAGGTAAAAAACATCTCTTTTTCTTGGGGAATGGCCGGTAGATGAAACCTTTAATGTCCTCTTAGATTTGCTATTAACTTCATTCATCATCAATCATCTTATATAGTCCCTACACTTGGTCTCTTCAATCATCATCATCATCAATGTTTTGGTCTCTTCAATGTTTTGTATAAAGCTTAAAAGTATAGTTCTGCTGTTCTTTTATCATGTTTAGTCAAGAGTCGCATTGTCGCACTTCTTAAGACTAATAACTTGTTTATTATATTGTTTAAAATAAAAGACTATTAATTTGCAATTATTATATTAGAGGACTTATATTGGAATGTATGATTTGGAGGATTTATATCAATATTTATATATAAGAATAGAAATAAGAAATATTATAAGTGGAAAAACCGAAAATGAGTTATCATGATATAACATATTTAAGCTATAGATTTTCTTTTTAAATATTAAGAGAAGGCCGACAACTTGTTATTGACACAATGACATTCCACAAATAGACAAGTCAATGTAAACGTAAGTTAATTTATGCCTAACTTAAAAAATAATTAAGTTAATGCTTGTTATAGATATAGTTATATAGGATATATAATTAGACTTCTCATATTACATATGTATAAAGTTTAGAGGTTAATAGGCAGTAAACTAAAAATTATAAAAAATAAGTAATAATAAAATATTTTATTAAGATAAAAAATACATTAACTAACTAATAATAAATTAAAATCTAATAATTCAAACTAAATAAATTATGAAATTATTTTAAACAAAATTACTTATATATATTAAATTAATAAATAATAACCTTTTTAATGTAATTCTTTAAATATATATTTTTAGTTTTAAATATCACTTCTTAACATCTTCTTAAATTATCTTAAACAAAATTAATTATATTTTTTAAAATTTAAATATCACTTCTCATCCTATTCTCCTAAACAAAATTACATCTCTCAGTATTTTGTACGCTAGAGGTTATGAAACGGAAGAAAAATGCACTAAGATATTTTTCTATTTACCATCCGTACGATAGGATTAATTAATCCTCCTAATTAAGTGGCGCACACCAAACCGGTAGGCCCAAGACCATTTATGATTGCCACGTGGCGATAAATAGGTAAGGTGTGCAATGAGAAACAACTCATCTCCATTGAATGTCTCTCACAAATCACACTGGCTGTGTTTGCCTCCGCCTCTGGTTTGGTTGCCACTTACCTTAAGCCTTAAATCTAGGCGGTGTCAAAATAGTACACAAATGCAACCACTCAATCACACACTCGCTTTCTCCACACGTAAACTGACACATTTTACACTGCTTCTTCTTTTGGACCTTTCCTGATCTAATTCAGTCCCTATCACTGCCAATGTCACCGTTCTTTGGCTCTTCTTTGCTTCTGTTTTTTCTGGGTCAAGTTCTCTTCTTGAGTCCTTTGTAGGGGTACAGTTGTTTTCGTAAGTTCCTAATATACCCTTTCGAGGGAAAGTTTTTTATTTTAAAAAATGAGGCTTCTGCCGATAATGGTTAATGGGTGACTGCTGGATTGGTCGAAATTCTTTCAAAGTGTGTCTTTTGATTTGAGTTGGCAGTTGTTTTGTTTGTAATTCAATTTACACGCATTGCGTTTCCTGACTTCTAATATTGTGGGATTTGGATTATTTCCTGTTTGCACGGGAAGTACCTAGGAGGAACTTTTGATCTTGCATTTCAAAGGGTAAGATCTTGGTTTCTAGCAGTTGAAGCTTTTGGGGTGTTTTTTCTTTCCATTCTTTTGCTTTTGAACCTCATACTTGCTTATGTCGGCAATGGGGGATTCGAATGATATGATTCACTGGTAGAAGTCTGCTCTTGATGAATGAGCAACGGAGCTGACACTAGGGGAGGATTCTGGTTCAAAGATCTTATTTGCGTTTCCAAAGTTGATGGTTTAGTTTTGGATTTAGTCTGCATAACGCTATACTTATTTTGACTTGTGGATTAGAGATTTGAGAAACATTGACTCCATTTTATGTTCATAAGTTAAAGTATGACTCGAAGTCTATTACGGTTTTCAGATTACATGATGGATGGTGAGAGAAAGCGTTCAAAAGGACGTCCGTTTCACCTCTTTGACTGGAATGGAAAGTCTCCAAAGAAACTTTTCTCGAACAACAATGGCTTTCCTGGCAAGCGACTTCTTTTGGTTCTAATACGCAAGCCTATTAATCTATTCTGAACCTTTTTTTGTTAGGTATTTTTTCTTTATTTATAGTTTGAAGTTTGTCTCGTTTCCATTCCTATTGTAGAAGTAAGGCAAAGAATTGAAATTGTTGAAAGCTCGTCAGAATCGCCCATTTATACTGTAAGAGTTTGTTTTTTATTATGCTCTCTTCTATTCGCTGTCTAACTTTGGATGCCCTTTCTGAAACTTCACTGTGATTGTTTGGTTATTTTGTTGTACATCTAGATGGAGGTGGGCAACAAGGGAGCAAACTCAACTAGAAGAGGAAGCAGCGACTTTAGTTGTAGTTTATCTGTAACTAGTGATGAAGGATATGCGACAAGAGCACCGGGAGTAATCGCCAGGCTAATGGGCTTGGATTCCTTGCCGACATCCAGTGTTCTCGAGCCTTCTTTTGCCCTATTTTCTGACTGCCACTTGCCTAGAACACCTCAACTCAATAGGGCTAGCTCCAATTTGTCGAGTGATTATGACACCATGAAAAACTTAAACAGGCACTGTGAGCAGGAAAGGGATTGTTGGAAATCTGTTGCATCTATGTCTCATAAAGCACAAAGTCGGCCTTTTGAGAGATTTCAGACTGAAATATTGCCTCCTAAATCTGCGAAACCAATTCCCAATACCCACAATAAACTGTTTTCTTCAGTTAGGAGTCATGGATTTAACCCAGTAAAGAATGCAACCTGTGTAATGGAGACTGCAGCAAAAATCATAGGTGCGAGTCCTAAGGCAGCTACTGCCAGTAGAGTTTCATTAATTGGCTCCCCTTCAGTTCCTTTGCGAGACTTGAAACAAAAAATGGAAGCGGCAAAAAAGGCATCAAGGCCACAAAAGGTAGACCCACAATCCAATACGAAGTCCTGCAGAGGACAACCTATTGATAAGAAACAAAATGGATCAGAAAACTTGCCATTAAGCAAGGCGTCCGTGTTTCCAGAAGGGAATTCCAGTAATTTGAAGAACAAGGGAAAGTCCGTTTCACAAGCGGCACAAGTAAAGGCCAGTATTCAGAGGAGAGAGGGGTCAACATCAACGAGTGACAGCTTTAAGAAGCAGAAAGTACCGCATGACATCAAGTCAAACCAATTGCTTAAGCAGCAAAAGAATATTCAGAAAAGAACTTCTGAAAACATGGCCAACAATGTACTTAGGCAGAATAGCCAGAAACAAAATACATTGGTCAATAAGGATAATTCATTCTCTAACCGCCAGAAGAAAAAATTTCAATCAGTGGGTGGTTCTACTGGGCCAAATAGGATCGTGAACAAGGTTGTTATAAAGCCTGAAAGTGCTTTCAGAAAAAATTTCTCTAGAGATCCAGATTCTGAAAGGGAGAAAGCTAATATCCCATCTCAAAAGAAACATGTAAATAGAGATTTTGAAACTGACAGGAATCTTTCTGTTAAGTTGTCCTTTGATGAAGTTGAGAGGCCTACAGAAGGTAATGTTACAAGAGATGGAAATATGGCAGTTGCCTATAATGCGAAACATGGAACGGATGTTGTTTCATTTACATTTACGTCTCCCATAATGAAGGCTATGCCTAGTCTTCAGTCCCCTGTTCATGTGGCAGCAGAAAGTAACAGCACTGACACTGATGCTGTTGGCAGTAGTGATCCATTTTATTCAAAGTATTTAATGCACTCCATGCCACAGCTGAATGTAATGGGTAGTGAAGCTTCGAGTGTTCTGCTTGAAGAGAAGCCGAGAGAATTAACATACAGAACTGAGTCATTTAATTTTAATATTATCAGGGAGGAGACTTATGCTAGTTCAAAGCCTACCTCAGAGATTCTAGAACCTGCACTTGACATGGTGAGAACAAAGCACAAAAAACAGGACATTATGTTTCATCTTGTTGTAGATGAAGATAAATCAGACCACCCTCGTGATTTTGACTGCTTGCCAACAATGGATCAGCAGCCTATCATGTGCCAAAACTGGCAGGTCTGTCTCTTACGATTAGTTCTGCAGTTTATCTTACTGCTTTTCTTCATTTTTCCTGTTTGCGTAATTGATTAGCGTAATTGATGGAATTTTTAATAGCTTCTTAATTATGAAAACTTGTTAAGGACACTGGAACTGTTGTCCAACCTATCACGGTCTATTCTTCATGTGTCCAATAATATGTCTAGCTATGCTTATTTCAGCTTGTGAAACTTTTATGTTGTAGAATGCCATTCAGGTTCTATTCTTATTATTGGAGAATTAGAAAGGCCTTGGATTTTAATCATCTTAAGAAACGAAGAGATGGTTTGCGTAAAATTTACACCAATACTGAATTTAATGGATGATTGCAGTTATCTCAAGGGGTAGAAATACAGTCGGACGAGACAGAAGAGTACAGTTGTAGCAATTACAGTGAAACCGAAAAAGAGCTCGAATGTCTTGAGCCTTGTCCTGTTTCAACTCTTGAACTTTCTTTCATCAGTGAATGCTGCACGAATGCCAAAGGTAAAGACATCATCCACCCTCATTTTCTTTCTGGTCACTTGGTAAAGCATGCATCAGAATTTGTACCATAATTTCTCATTATGGTACAACCAAAAATTGTCACTGAGAAAGTGAAGGAGCTGATTGATTGTATCCAGGAATTTGTGGCATTTAGATTGGGTCAAACATTAGCAACAGATATACTCGATTCTTTATGACTCTTTCCCTCTATATACGTGGACACATCTCAGGGTAGCTCAGTTGAAACTTATCATCCTTTCCTGGAAGTATTGTGATTTGCTCATGATTTTTCTTGCATCTTTTTATTCAATGAAAATGCATCTAGTAAAAGTAATGACCAGAAGATAAATTCTCAATTTTCAGGCATCTTGTTTTCTTTATCCCCTGAAGCTGCAGAGGTGTTGAATGAGACATCTGTAAATGAATCTTTAGCATTGGAAGATAAGATAGATTTCTCCAACTCAGCCTCCTCAATATGTACAGTGGATGAAGAAAGAAAACATTCTAGAACATTCTCAGGGCCTCGATCGGAGTATTCTAACAGCTTGGAATTAACATATGTGAGGGAGGTATTCAATTATGCGGAGCCAATGCTAAAAGATTTCTTGTTAGGCCAGTCCCCAAAGGCTATGAGACCAAATCTATTTGATTGGATGGAGAATCAGGAAACTCAAATGCAAAGAAATGAAGAGAAATTATCCAAGCTTGGGCGAAAAATTCTGTTCGACTGCATTTGTGACCACCTGGATTTCATGTGTGGACAAGTTTTTGGTGGGAGCTGCAAAGCATGGGCAACAATATGGACGTTGCTTCAGAGAAAAGGTTGGTTGGCGAATCAACTGTACAAGGAAATTTTACGTTGGAAAAGCATGGGAGACATGATGGTGGATGAACTTGTAGCCAAGGATATGAGCACCCAGTATGGAAGGTGGCTTGACTTTGATTTAGAAGCATTAGAAGAGGGTATAGAGATTGAGGAGGGAATACTAACTTGTTTGGTTGATGAGTTGGTTTTTGACTTATTCTCCTAGAGACAGACAGTAAAGAAGAGTTTGGCATTTTTATCAATTAGACTGTAACAGTATCTGACTTTCTAATGTCAAACCTATAACCTTCTCACACTTCTGTTTCCATTCTATGACATTTTAACTTCTACAATTCCTACAAATCATGCTACTCCTAAGCAATTTAGCATACTAACGTTGGTCAAATCGAGGACAATGAAGAAAATGATATTGTAGATTATGGTTTTGTATTGTCAATAAAACCCAGCCAAATGTTGATCATTAGCGCCTAAAGAAAGCCTCGTATATTCGGAGAAAGCTGCATATCCAGAAAATATAGCCAGGTGCTCGACTTTTGTTAAGCTAGTTGTAATCCAAGCCTATTCAGTACTCGAATTGACAGGCAGAGTATGGTTCTTGATAGTTAAACGACATACTGCCAAATAGCCCGAACAAGATGTTATAATTAAAATTTGTTTCTTAGCATGCATAAATATCATGTGATTTGGTTAATTGTTTTAAAGGCCATAAATTTAGTGTAATATGAATCGTGTAACATTCAATTGGAACTTAGTATATGCCCGAAATTGATTAGCGTGCCCTGAAGTTTTGGAATTGTCAAACATATCTCACATTATAATAAATAGAAAAGAAAATCACATTCATTACCAATTCTGAAAATCTCTATAACAGGATTGGTGAGGACAAGAAGTGTCTGAGTCTAGTTATAACTTGTTTAGTTTAAGTAGATATGGTTTGAAAGAAACCAAAGAATATTTAGGGATGCTCACTTAGATAAATATACATTTACAAATATGACTTGTTCTTGCATGATACCGACGGCTAACCATGTTACTGATAGCTAACCGTGTTACTGATAGCCTCAAGTTTTCCATGAAACATAATTGGGGTCTATTGTAATCTTGTTTTGATTAATCTAGTTTATGTTGTAGCTTTGCTATGAGGTTTGGATTTCCAATCTCATAGTCTCTCCATTTATTGTATCTATCATCCTGTACTTGTCTGATTGCATTTTTTGGCATTATAAATGATTTTTATTTATTTATTTTTCAAAAATACTTATTATTCTTATCTTCTAATCCAAAAAAATGGATGACTAGTTTAAGAGAAATGATTAACTAAACTAAAATAGCAAATCAAAGCAATAAACAATACTAAAGCCACCAATTGATAAACAAGATTTAGATGTAGACTCACATAGACCCTTTCTATGCGTAAATTTATTTTGATTAAATTATTAACTTTAGTTTCTTAAATCGGTATAAATTTCAACGTTACCCACAATTTTTCTCATGAAATTTTACTCTTCTCCTTAAGTTGATTTATTGAAATCTCTTTATAATCAAAGTCCTTAAGAACTTGTTAACTTATCTTATGAACTTGGTTGTTAGATTTGACTTTAATCTAAAAGATTTATGGGGTCCTATCTCTAGGATTTCATAAAAATTTTATTATTCATCTATTCACACATATGATTTTTCAAGCTTATATATGAGATCTAAAATTGAATCAAAACACTAGCAAATATCAATTCAATAGTAAGAAATAAACATGAATAATTCATAAGAAAAATTGGGTCTTTCATTACATCAAAGAATCAATCTAAACATATAGTTCTAGGATTCATCCCATTTAGATTTATCCCAATCTTATTCGTACTAAGAATAAAAAAACCAACAACAATCAAAAGAGAAAACAAGATAGAAGAAGTCATTCTCATTTATTCTTGAAATCTTGAAGTTCTTTAGTTGAATCTTGATGGAATCATCTTCTCCATCTCCAAAGTTGCTCCTCTCTTGTCCCTGGACGCTTTAATTCAACTCCTTATGATTGCTCCCCTATCCTTTTCCCCTCTTTATCCTTTTAAATATGAAACTCTAGAATTTTCATAAAAATTACTACTTACAGAGGCTAATATGGGTCCATGCTGCACTTGTCTTAGCTCAGTAACTTGATAATTAAACCTTAAATCATACATCTAAGAGTTTATCTTGAGAAACCAAGTCTGAAGGCTATGAACATGAGTTTAGGTTTAAGTTGTATTGTTCATGTGAAAAATCTTTAAAGAAATATAATGATTCAATAGCCTATATGCTGGACCCCGCTGCCGGAGTCCAACGTCTGACATGAGAGCGTGACGTGAAACGTGATATTTATACATTTAAAAGAAAAGCCCGCGGAAGATTGAAGGGCCTGCTGGAAAATAGACTTGCAAACCTACTTCATGTAATTTAAACAAGCATATTCAAACATGCAAATTTAAGGATTTAGAAAAGGAAACCATCGGAAGTTCCATGGACCCATCGTGAAACTGTCACATATTCATAATTCATGCTCGAAAGAAAAGTTTCATAAAGCTTTACTAACTTCTCAAATCAAATTACAACTTTGAGTTCAAGAGCCAAAAGTATAAAACACTCTTGAACCAATGATACTTGAAATGAA
>JANITW010000006.1:41722161-41735832 GCA_027564335.1 Erythroxylum williamsii | reverse complement strand
ATTAAGAGAGGATTCAAGAGGAGCAAGAGGGGAAGCATGTTGAACAAGTTTATAAGCAAGGATTTAAGGTGGGTATCGTGTTTATAATAGAATTAACGAGCCATAAATGTTTCCTTTTAAAGCCAGAGAAGAAAATGATTTCAAATTGCTTCATATTTGTTGCATTATTGCTTGTGAACGATTTGCGAAATTGTTATGTGAATTTGGTTGAGGAAATGTGAGATATTGCATGATCATGAATAAACGTGTTTTTGAAATATGCCATTATGGCAAATTGTCAAGAAAAATTAAGTTTTTCGAAAATGTGCCATTATGGGCAACAAGTTTTGAAACACATGTTGTGTGGGTTTTGGTAGTCCATCCAAGAACTGTCACGTGTACGTTGACCTAAGAAAAAGGCTTCTCCCACCTACCTGCTAGTGGCACGGAGCTTCTTCAAGGACTCGCCAAGTTTACGACTACACAAGGCCATTATATAGAATTGTGTAGTTCGTCATGTTTATGGATCTACCTAAACCATTTATTTGCTTATGTGTTCATGGTTTGTGAATAAGTTGATGCATTCATGTTTTTTCATTTATGAATTTGAATACATGATGAGAATTTGAAAAACAAGTGTTTTATGGATTTCAATAAGAATTTTTCCATGATTAAGAACTTTTGAAAGGTTTTGCTTGTTATTTTGTTATAAGCATGTTACACACGGGCTTTTAAAGCTCACCCCCACTCTCTTTTCCCAATTCAAGTGTTGAGCAAGAAACAGAGCAAAAGAGGCATAAATCTGAATTGACATGTTTTGTTGTGTATTTGAAGTTAGCTTATGTAAATACAAAGTTGTAATTGCATTTTGAGCAATTGAATGATGTAATTTGCGATTTTGTGAAATATTGTAACATGGCTTGGAAATGTTATTGAAGCTTGTAAACTCTTATATATGATGTGAATGAAATATGGAAATGTGTATGGATATGAATTATGGAATTGTGTATGATGATAATGAAATGTGAAATTGTGTATGGATGAGTGTCACTGTTGAATGCGAAATTGGGTATGGATCAAGGTGGAGTTAAAATATGGATTAATTAAGGATGAGGTTAAATTGGAATTAAGTACATTTGAAGAAGCGATCCATGTGAGTTAATGAACTTTGCATATGAATTGATATATATAAGTGAGGCAATATGGACAAGAAAGATAGGAATGTTATGATGATAATCATGAGATGTTTTGAATAAAGTGAAGTGATGATTTGATGAACTTCTATTGGTAGTTGAAATTAAGTATGCTTAAAGAAGTAATCCAACTGAATTGATGGAATTTGAATATGAGTTGCCATTACTTATAATTGAAATGTTATGGAAAAGAAGGATTAGTATTTGAATGGGTAAGAATGATGGTGTATTAGCTAAGGAAGTGAAATTGGGACAAAGTTCAAGTCTTTCATAAGGGTAAGATTTGTGTTCAGGATTCAAGGGAAATTCTAGAATAATTGAAATAGAATTGGTCAAAGTTGTCTACATAGAAGTTGTAAATGATCCTTTTAGCCTTCCGACGCTATAAAGTTTGAAATTCTTGGATGTCGGAGTCAAGAAATATGATTGATACAAGTTATGATGTTGCATAGGATTTGTGTTTGCGATAACTATGGAAATTGATGAGAATTCGTGGTTTTAATGGACGAAATGGATCAAGAATTGAGAGTTTGATGAGATGAATTTGGTGTTTGAGTTGTTATGAAGTGAATTTGCACTAGAAGAGTTGAATTTAAAAAGATATTGATTGAATATGATGTTAGTTTGGATGTAAAAAGCTTTGGTGAAGCTTAGAAGGGGATTCGGGTCACGCAGTTTAATGGACCTTCTTAGGTGAAAAGGACCCTCAGCCCAATGAATGTCTATTAAATGGACATGGATGTCCATTTAACGGACATTCTCGGATGAAATTTGAGATTTTAGCCCGTATGTGTCCGTTAAACGGACATGCATGCTCGTTTAACGGACAACCACGGGTAATCTTGAGGAAATGTCCATTTTTGACCATTTTAGAGGCTGAATATGACTTTGTGGTCTTCATGAAAGTTTTATATATTGAAGTCTTCTTTCAAATGGTCCAAGAACGAAACTCATCCGACATTTTTGATGAAAGTGATGATAATCGCGCCAAGAGAGGTTTAAATTGATTTTGGGTGTAAACATAGTTTGCTCTTTCGGGCATAACTCGCACATCCGACCTCCGAATGAAGTGATTCTTGAAGAGATAGATTCCTAAGACATGTATTTATCTCTCCATGAAATTTGGTAGCTTTTGGTTTTGAGATGGAAAAGTTTAATCGTAATAAAGTGAGAGGTCAGTTTAAAGAGCATGATTAAGGTTTAAGCACGCTTTGGAATTTTAAGCATATCTTGAGTTATATAGCTCCGATTGAGGTGATTTTTTTCTTGAAAACAAAATAGAGGCTTAGAACTATGATTTCTTTGAAGAAGTCAAATTGAAATTCTAGTTTGAAAATTTCCAAATTTTGCTCACAAGTAGGAAAAATTTGAGTTTGAGGATGGTGACTAATTTTATGTGGGCACGCCATTGAAAAAATTGTGAGGTAAATTTTTGGGATGTTATGAGAATGAAGATGAACCGATGATGGTCAAGGTTTAAGATATCCGAAGTTGGGCCCCGCAAGCGGGACCCAACATTTGGGGTATCAAAGCAAGCGTTGGACTTCGCAGGCAGGACCCAACATTTGTGATATCAGAGCAAGAACTCGATGTTGTTTAAAGAGATTACAAGGAGCCAAGGTCAGTATTATGGTATTCAAGGGTTGGGTTCTGAAAATGAAGAGCATATATAGGTGTCATGGTTTATTTAAGTGGTTGGGTTTCAGTCCCAACACCCTTGCTCCCTATAGCTGGTCAAACAGATCATCGATTCGTGGCAGAGGATACTTGTTCTTAATGGTCACCTTGTTAAGCCTTCGATAGTCAATGCACGTGCGCCATGTTCCATCTTTCATTTTAAAAAACAGAACTGGTAGTCCCCATGGTGATGAACTTAGCCTTATATACCCCTTCTCTAATAGTTCTTTCAATTGTTCCTTAAGCTCCTACAGCTTAACTGGAGCCATTCTATACGATGGTATGGAAATGGGTGCAGTACCTAGAATTAGATCGATGAAAAATGCAATTTTTCTCACTTGTGGCAAACTAGTTAAGTCTTCTAGAAACATGTTTGAAAATTTTCTCACAATTGAAAAATCTTCTAACTTTCCTTCGGTGTCCACAACATGTGCCAAGAAGGCTTCATACCCTTCTCTCATCATCCTGTCAACTAACAAAGCTGAAATAATTCTTGGTGATGGCGTTCTTCTGTCTCCTCTAAAAATCACCTTCTCTCCATTACCAAGATCAAATTCTACCTCCTTGAGGCTACAATATAACTTTACATGATATTTCTCCATTGTATCCACTCCAAGTATAACATCTAGGCCCTTTAAATCTAAAGGTAGTAAGTCCACTACCAGTCTAACACCATAAAAAAAAAGTTCACAATCTCTATATGCTTGACTTATTATCACCTTCCTAAAGGAGTACTAACAATCAATGGACTATCCAATGGCACTAAATTAATACCATGTAATGTCCTGCTTGCAAAAACAAAAGAATGTGTGGAGCTATAATCAATTAGTAAATATACTTCTAAATTAAATAATTGAGCCATAATCGTAAAAACTTCAGGTACGGCTGCAGCTTCATCTCTGGTCATGGAAAACACCCTTGCCTGTGCCTGACCCCTTGGTCTTCCTAAAGGAATAACCTTCCTTGCCACTCCAGAACTTTCCGCCTCAGTGACTAGCCTAGTTCCTATTGTTTCAGCTTCCTTTGGGGCTTGCAACTGCGACCCATCTTGCCTTGATATCTGTGGACATTCCCTGACCATATGTCCCTTCTCTCCACATCGAAAACATACTCCAAGTAATTTGAAGTAATCTCCTTTATAAAACTTCCCACAATGTTCACATTGGGGGTTCGTGTATCTACTCCTTTCTATCCCTCTATTGCCTCCCATAGTTGAGGCTTGCACTAAAGCTACCTTTGCTTGCTTGTTCTTAGTAGAGCCACTACTTCCCACTTTACTCTGTGTATGGAAATTCCTCATAATCCTCTCAAGCATTAGGGCACTCATTCCCTTTTTAGAAGACTGTTCCTGGTTCTTCCTCTTCCTATTCACTTTATACATTATGTTCTCCAGTTTCTCAACTTGGAGTGCAGCATCTACCAACAGCTGGTAGTCACAAAATTTGTGGGTCGATACCTTTTCCTTAATCCCCAAATGAAGTCTTCCCTCAAATTTACGACACTTATCCTCCTTATTTGCAACAATATTAGTCGTATACCGTGAAAGTTGGGTGAATTTCAACTCATATTCACTCACACTCATGTCCCTCTGTGTGAGATTTATGAATTCTCTGGCCTTCTCTTAGACACAGACTATCGAGAAGTACTTCTTCCTAAAAACTTCCAGAAAGTTTCTCTATGACAATATTGGTGGTATGTCTGACTGTGGGGAACTGATTCCTACCAATGTAGTGCATCCCCTTGTAGCAAGCTAACCGTATAATCTAGTTTTTCCTCATCGATGCACTTCATTTGAAACAAGACTCTCTCTATCCTTCTCAACCATGCTTCAACCTCTTCAGGATTTGTAGTCCCATTAAAGTCTACAGCCCCATACTTGCAGAGCTTATCATACTGTCTACTCCTTTCAGCTGGAGCTAGCACTAGAACTTGTGGCACTTGGTCCATAACATGCGTGAAAGCCTGAGCAAAGGCTTGAAAGAAACATGGATCCATGGGTTTACTTGGGGCATAGGAGGAGGAGGTGGTGGCACTTCATATTGCATACTAGGTGCCTCAGAATCAAGAGCAGAGTGTGTCCTCGCATCTTACGGTACATAAGATTCATCCGTACTTCCTTGGTGAGAGCGAGCTCCTCGAGTTCTCTTTCAAGGCGACATAATCACTCCTTCAATTTAAAACCATTAAAAAATTAGTTCATGTAAAATAATTTAAAATCATGTATATCAATACAATAATGTAAAACATTTTCAAATCATATGAAATAATATAAAAATAATGCATGTTGTTCATTTAAAACAATGCATGTTCATTTGGTAATTTAAAACTACCCATTTTATGCCAAGGATACTCCTAAACCTAGATGCTCTAATACCATAGGATGTTGGACCCCGTTTCTGGAGTCCAAGTTTGGGGTCATAAAAAATGAGCGTATTACCCTGTATGGTTATTTTAATGAATCTCATTAGCCATCATCGGTTCATCTTCATTCTCATACCATCCCAAAATTTCCTATTTGATCACTTGATATACGACAATCCATTCTTATGTTTATATCCTCAATCATCATCCGATCATATCACTCTTTTTTTTTATTTTCTCTATAAAGTGCATTTCCAAGTTCCATTTAAGCTTAAATGTATTATAAAAAAGCATTGATAAGTCCACAATTTATAATTGTACATCTTTTGGGATATTAGGCATAACTTTTAGTAGAGATGTCAGATTATGATCATTCTAGAACAGTTTCGAAGAGATCTTCTAGATCTATAACTTTTGTGAAGACTCTAAAGTGAGATTTTGCCTTAAAAAGGATCAAAATCACAAATTATTGTAACTATCCTGTCTACATCCTATGTAGCATCACTAACTTATAAAGAATATATATCTCAACTCCGATATCCAAATGTTTCATAATCTATATCGTTGGAAAGCTAAGAGGATAAACTATAATTCCAAATAGACAACTTTGTCTAAATTAGCTTAGATTAATACAATTTTTCCCCTGAAGTCATAGTACAGATTTTTACCCCTATGAAATGCTTGAAAACGCAATGGAAAAACTTAGAAAATCATGAATAAATGCAAATATATGTCATTAACATCAAAAGAAAAGAGTTTTACAAATCTTTAATGAGAATTTAAGGTTACAATGCATCATTGGTCTGATAATCCAAATTATAAAATACATATGAATAAGTAAAACTTGAAATGCGGATGAAGTCTTGTGTTTTCCAAAAACTAACTCAAAATACAAAATATGCAAATATAGAGTGAAGCCTTAACTCTCGACTCGATCACTTGATCTCTTGCTCATCACCTAGTGATGGGGAAGAATGGGGGTGAGCTTAAAAGCTCGTGAGTAACAAGTTTATAACTGAAAAACAAGCAAAACCAATGAAAAAATATTCATTGTCATAGTAACTTGCATTGAATCCATAAATCACATATTTCTCAAATTCTCAAATTGTCAACCAATTCATAGACAACATAAATCATGTATTCACCAACTTGTCAACACATTATAAACACATAAGCAATCAAAATGGTTTGGGTAGGTCTATAAGGTAGTTCTTACGAATCTCCAGTAATAACAGAATGGACTATCACAAACCCACATAATGGTTTTACGTAGTTCATAAACATGAGGGAGTCCATGAAGGAGCTCTATGCCATTAGCGAGCAGGCAGGATGTTGGACCCCGTTTTTAGAGCCCAACATTTGGAGGCACAAAAAGTAAGCAAACTCATTCTTCTATTTCAGAACAGATTTTGGGAAACTATAAACTGGAATTTCAAATTGACTTCTTCTGAACATTTGTTCCCCATTGTCTTAAGTTTCTAATGACACTAAAATAATTTAATTTGAAGCAAAAATCTAAAAGTTATAGACCAAACATTTTCTGACTATTCTTAGAATAAACCAGTGCACTATTCTCAACTTCCATCCTGAAATTGAAAGTCTTAGAGACTACATTAAAATTCTATTCCTTCAGATCATTTTTGGATCTATGCCTCTAGTTTATTTAGGGATAAGAATCATCACATTTGGAGCTCTACAAGTCAAGATATCACCAAACTACTGAAGCATATTTAGTAAAAATATCTAGCTCATATTCTTCCTAACGATCCCCTCACTTTGATTTAACCAAACTTTTTCAACTTAATACCAAAAGATATAAATGTTTGTGGAGAGATAGAGAAATGTGATAGGAATCTAATGCTTTAAACATTAGGTCATTTTAAGGTTGGACGACAACATATCTTTCAATTCCAATGTTCAAAAATTTCATACTATATATCATTGTAAAGCTGGAAAAATAATCTACAACTTTCAAGAAGACAACTTCATCCAATTCAGCCTAAATCAATACAGTATTTCCCTCAAAGCCAGAACACAAATTCTCACCCTTATGGAAATCTTGAAAAATGCAATGAACAAATTTAACATACCATCGACAAAACACAAACATACTTAATTAACATCAAAATATAAGAGTTTTTTTTTACAAAGCTTTAGTGGGCATTTTCAGCCACAATACATTAATATCTCAAAATTCCAAAATACAAAGAGATATATGAACAGTAATTTACTCAAAATGCAACTAAAGCATTGTGGTTATAAATCTAGCTTAAAACACAAAAGGTGCAAATTTTGAAGTGATGCCTCGATTCTCGTTCACTCGATCTCTTACTCGTCACCTAGAGATGGGAAGGAATGGGAGGTGAGCTTAAAGCTCGTGGGTAACAATTTTATAACCAGTAACAAGCAAAACCATTGAAACACTTATTTTCATTGTAACAAAAATTCATAATTTAATCACCAAACACATATTTCTCAAATTTTCAACCAAATTCTTAATAATGCAGACCAGGTATGCATCAATCTTTTCAACATATCATGAGCACATAAACACATCTAAATGGTTTGGAAGGTCCATAAACAGAACGAACTAACTAACACATTTCTATGAAATGGGCTTGTGTAATCGTGAACATAACGAACTAACACAATCTCACATAGTGGTTTTGTGTAGTCGTAAACATGAGGGAGTCCATGAAGGAGCTCCATGCCATTAGCAGGTAGGAGGGAGAAGCCTTTAATTGAAGTGTACTTGACATACAGAATGGACCAAACCAAATCCACATAACATGTGTTTCATAATTTGTAAACTTGTTGCCCAAAATGACACATTTTCAAAACTTGATTTTTCAAAGTTAACATCTTTTCGAAATCACTTGCACAATCTTTTCATAATTCATCAACCCAATATGCTCATACTAAGCACATAACACATTCTCAAAGCATTCAAAATATTCATAAATAGTTGAAATCATTTGTTTCCATCATTCAAAAGAAAGCATTAATGGCCTATTATTTAATTATAAAATCGTAACCCACCTTGAAATCCTTGCTTAGGAATTGGCTTAAGTATATCTTTCCTCTTGGTCCCCTTGCCTCTCTTGATCCCCTCTTTGATTTCCTTCATAAATGACAAAATTCCCATTCAATAGGAATTCAAATTAAGAACCCATAAAGCACAATCACTAAAATTGACTCTAGATTGCTTAAACCCATGTATTTCCTAAACTTTATGAACTAAAGCCCCTTCCATATACCTATGTATAAAAATCAAACCTACCTTGAATCTTCACCAATTTATGAGATTATTGGCTCTAAAGAAGGCTCCTTCCTTCCTCTTTCTTTTTCCCTTCTTAAGCAACCTCAAATTCTCTCTTTAAGACTAAGAAAAGATGAAACCTAGCCCAAAACTCTATTCTTTTCTCAACTTCACCGAAACCCCTCTTTCTCACTTTTGATTTTTGTATTTCACTTCTTCCTTCACTTGTTCCACGTTTTCTTCTTCTTAAGCACAAAACAACACCTTTCCTTTCCCATTTTACTCTTAATGAATGAGAAAAGTCCACCTTGCCCTTCCTTTAATGCCTTAGTACTTTTAACCTTAAGTAAACTACCAAAAATACCCCTTTATGCATGTATTTACCACCTTTACTTCAACTAACCCCAATTCCACTAACATAGAAATAAATAGATAAATAAAAATACTCCCAAAAATATTTCATGTATCCAAAACCTTATAATTATCTAAATCATGCTTAACTAAAAAGATTATTCAGGGGCCAACATTTCTCCCTCTTTTAAAAAAATTTCGTCCTCAAAATTCTTACCTAAATCATTGAAAAGGTATGGATATTTCTCCTTCATTGCTTCCAAGGGCTCCCATATGGCCTCTTCTACAAAATAATTTCTCCACAAGACTTTTACTAGTTGAACTGTCTTGTTCCTGAGGACCTTTTCTTTAGTATCCAAGATCTCCACTAGAGTCTCCTCATAAGTCAAATCATCTCTTAACTGAACCTCAGTGCTTTGAATGATGTGAGAGGGATCTTATCTATATCTCCTCAACATGGAAACATGACAGATATCATGAATCTGTGATAATTCTGGTGGTAGTGCCAACCTATAGGCTAATGGTCCAATCCTCTCAAGAATTTCATAAGGATCCACATATCTTGGGCTCAACTTGCTCTTCTTGCCAAATCTCATGACTCCTTTCTAAGGAGATGTCTTAAGGAAGACTTTCTCACCGACTTTATACTCCATTTCCTTCCGGTGTGCATCAATATGGCTTTTCATTCTGTCCTGAGCCGCTTTAAGCATTTGCTTAACTAACTTGACCTTGTCAACTGTCATTTGAATCAATTATGGTCCTATTAGCTTCCTTTCTCCTTCTTCATCCCAACATATAGGAGTTCTACATCTCCTCCCATATAGTGCTTCATAAGGAGCCATTTGAATGCTTAAATGGTACAAATTATTATAAGAAAATTCGACCAATGGCAAATGCTCAACCCAAGCTCCTTTAAAATCCATTACACATACCCTGAGCATTCCCTCAAGGGTCCAAATGGTCCTCTCAGATTGACCATCTGTTTGAGTGTTAGCTCCTAAAATTTTTTTAAAATAAGCATGATTAGATTAATTTTGGGGTCTTGCTAGATTAATTTATGTTGGAATTAATTAGCTAATATGGGTAAGATAATATGGTATAGGCTAAGGGCATTGAACTATTAAAGTAATGGGAGAGTGTAAGGTCAATTTTGGCAAGTCACTTAAGTTTAAAAACCATAAGGCATTAAAGGAAGCGCAAGGTGGACTTTTATCATTCATTAAGGGTAAAATGGGAAGAAAGAAGTGTTGTTTCGTTCCTTAAGAGGGGGAAAAACGAAAATGGGAGAGAAGGAAGTGAAATAACAAAACCAAAAAGAGGAAGAAGAGAGGTTTCGGTGGTTGAGAGGAAAGAAGAGAGTTGAGCTAGGGTTTCATCTTTTCTAAGCCTTCTAGAGAGATTTTGGTGTTGTACAAGAAGGAAAAAAATAGAGAAAGATAAGAGCTTTCTTTTGAATCAATCATTTCTTCATTTGGAGAAGATTTGAGGTAAGAACATTTTAAGGCTTTGGATTTTTAGAAGGGTTTTGGTTTCAAGAGCTTAGTAAATGTATGGGAGTGTTCTAGGATCAATTTATACATTAGTTTCTTTGGGTTCTCTTTCGGAAATTTTTATTTGATTTAAGAATCGTATTTATGTTAAAAAGGAGATCAAGAAGTACAAGAGGAGCAAGAGGAGAGACATTTTTGAACAAGTCATAATCAAGGATTTCACGGTGGGTTTCACTTTTATAGTTAAGTAATAAGCCAATAAAAGTTTTTTGTCAAGAAATGACAGCAATTAATTTTCATTTACCTCATTTATGTGCATTTAATGTTTTTAAATGTTGCAAGATTATACTACATGCTTACACATGATTTGTGTGATGATTTATGAAAAGTTATTTTTAAAAATAATTTTTTAAAATGATGTATGATTATGAAACCATGCTTTTAGAAATGATTTTTAAGGTATAACAAACATGTCAAAAGCAAATTTTCAAGAGAATGTGCCATTTTGGGCATCAAGCTTACAAGATTTTAAAATCTATGTGTTATGTGAGTTTGTGGTAGTCCCTTAAGAACTGTCACGTGCACGTTGACCCAAGTATAAGCTTCTCTTGCTAGTGGTATGGAGTTCCCTCAAGGACTCCCTTAAGAATTCACGACTACACAAGACCATTACATTGGAAATGTATAGTACGCCATGTTTTGGACTTACCCAAACTATTTGATAGGTTTATGTGTTCATGACAAGTTGACATGAGTGATGCATTCACGATTTGCATACACATAAATTTATGAATTGAAAATGACTCATAAATGTTTTTGTTTGTTACAAATTATAAAATTGTTATCCACGGGCTTTAAGCTCACCCCCCATCTCCTTCCACACATTCAGGTGATAAACAGGATATCGAGTAGGTTAAGAGGCAAGGCAACACTCCTAGTCTTAATTATTTTGTATTTGAAGCAAGTTTTGTAAAGCAAGACTTTAGTTGCATTTTGAGCAAATTATGGTTCATGTATCTGTTGTATTTTGAAATTTTGATGTATTAATGTATTTTCGGCTTGAAATGCCCACTAAAGCTTTGTAAAAATTTTATCTTTTGATGCAAATGGAACATGTTTACATATTTACTCATGACTCTCTCAAGTTTGTACGTTGAAAATTTTCAAGTTTCATAAAGGAAAATTTTGTTTTCTGATTTCAGAAAAAATCTGGATTAATCTAGGCTAATTTAGGAAAATGTGTCTTCTGGAAAGTTGTAGGTCTTTCTTTTAGCTTTCCAAGGGTATATAGCTTGAAATTTTTAGACTTATAGGTTGAAGGTTATGGTCGTTATAAAGGAAGATGTATCTGCCTCTTCGCTTCTTCTATGTTTTGCTTCTTCTGCTTTTTGCTTCTTTTGTGTTTGATCATCCACTTCTTCTATGTTTAACTTCTGCTTCTTTTGTATTTGACCATCTGCTTCTTCTGTGTTTGACCATATGCTTTTTCTGTGTTTGACCATCCGCTTCTTCTATGTTTGACTTCTGTTTCTTTTGTATTTGACTTTTACTTCTGTGTTTGACCATCTGCTTCTTCTGTGTTTGACCATCCACTTCTTCTATGTGTAACTTCTACTTCTTCTGTGTTTGACTTATGCTTCTTCTATGTTTGACCATCTGTTTCTTCTGTGTTTGACCATCTGCTTCTTCTATGTTTGAGTTTTGCTTCTTCTATGTTTGACCATCTGCTTCTTCTGTGTTTGACCATCTGCTTCTTCTATGTTTGACTTTTAGTTCTTCTATGTTTGACTTCTACTTCTTTTTTGTTTGACTTTTGCTTCTTCTGTGTTTGACCATCTGCTTCTTCTGTGTTTGACCAATCGCTTCTTCTATGTTTGACTTGTACTTCTTTTGTGTTTGACCATCTGCTTTTTCTGTGTTTGACCATCCGCTTCTTCTATGTTTGACTTCTGCTTCTTCTGTGTTTAACTTCTGCTTCTTTTGTGTTTGACCATCCGCTTCTTATGTGTTTGACTTCTACTTCTTCTATTTTGACCCTCTGCTTCTTCTATGTTTTGCTCCTTCTATGTTTTGCTTCTTCTATGTTTTGTTCCTTCTATGCTTTGCTTCTTCTATGTTTTGCTTCTTCTACTTTTTCGTCTGACTTATATTCTGTTCCATTTTTTACCCTTCGAAAGCTAGAATCTATCTTTGAGGTCTTCATAAAAGTTGTACATCTTGAATTCCTCTTTCGAACCATATAAAGAACACCTTAATCTAATATCTGTAGGGAAAGTTATAGCAATTTTTCCACTTTTTTTGTTTTTTCTATTCGTCTGCTTTTTCATTTAGTTTCTTCTGTACCTATTTTTTGTTCCATTTTTGACTCTTTAGAAGATAGAATCTGTCTTTGAGGTCTGTATGAAAGTTGTAGATCTTGAAGTTCTCTTTCGAAACATATAAAGAACACCTTAATCCGATATCTTTATGGAAAGTTATAGCAATTTTCTAACTTCTTCTGTCTTTTTCCATTAGTTTGCTTTTTCATTTGACTTCGTCTGTACCTATCTTTTGTTCCATTTTTAACCCTTTATAAAGTAGAATATGTCTTTGAGGTCTTCATGAAAGTTGTAGATTTTGAAGTCCTCTTTCGAACCATATAAAGAACACCTTAATTCGATATCTATATGAAATGTTATAATAATTTTCCCACTTCTTTTGTCCTTTTCCATTCGTCTGGTTTTCCATTTGGTTTCGTATGTACCTATTTTTGGCTCCATTTTTGACCCTTCAAAAGATAGAATCTGACCTCAAGATCTTCTTCAAAGTTGTAGATCTCAAAGCCCTCTTTGAAATCATCCTAGGATGATCTTAACTCGATATCCTTAATGACAGTTATGCTAATTATCCCAAGGCAGGTACAAAATATTTGATGTTGGGACCCGATCCGGAGACCGGCGCCCCAACCCGAAAACGGGGAAAACGAAGGAAACAAAGCGGGTTCAAATCGAATAAATCGAATCACAACATGCGGAAGCAAGCGCGAAACAAAGTATTAACGAATCGAAAGCGAGCTTGGAAGCAAAGCATACAAACCAAGTCAAATCGAATTGGCTCGAAGACAAACCAAACAAACGATCCAATCGAATTGAAACATAAATTCTGACATCCGCATAATATCTTAGAAAAACGTCAAAAGGGTCGCGTTGGAAACCTAGACTCTCCAATCTGAAAAATCCGGTATAAATTTTTCCTTTTTCTTTTCTTTCTTTTCTCATTCTTCAACCCAACTACATTCACATACAATCACACTATCCAATGTCCAATACACGTTCATTCACATTTTTCCATACTACAAATCATGCTTATATCTCAATTGAAC
>JANITW010000006.1:41674789-41694168 GCA_027564335.1 Erythroxylum williamsii | reverse complement strand
AATTATATTAGCCACTGAGCTGTGTAGCTCAACCCATTCCTTTCCCTCCTCAGGTGCAGATCAGGACGATCGTTGACCTTGCGCGGCATCAGAAACTCCAAGTCACTTAGGAACTTTTGTATTACGTTAGTATTTTGATTGGCCCTCCAAGCATACTATCATGGAGCGTAACTCATGTATTTTGGATTTACATTTTGTATTGTGCTACATTTGAGAATACTTGATGAATTTTCTTTAATTTGCAATCATATGAAATCCCTATAGTTATAGGGTCTTTAATTCATAGTTGTGTATGTTATGGAAATGTATGTATGTATGTATTCAATGATCGATTGTGCCTAAATGTTGGGATTGGGTCCGCGGTTTAGGAGCTCGGCACGAGCGCGACCCGAGGGGCCGCCTCGGGATTTGGAGATCCGGGGCCCGGGCCTAACATATTGTCTCCTACTGTTGAGGCTTGCACTGACACTACCCTTGCTTGGTTGTTCTTAGCAGAGGCACTACTCCTCGCCTCACTCTGTGTGCGGGAGCTCTTCACACCCCTTTCAGGTATTGGAGCGCTCATCCCCTTATGAAAAACTGCTCTCAGTTCTTCCTCTTCCTACTCACCTCATACTTGATATTCTCCAGCTTCTCAGCCTGGAGTGCGGCATCTACCAACTGCTAGTAGTCACATAAATTATGGATCAAGATTTTCTCCTTGATCTCTAGATGGAGACCTCCCTCAAACTTACGGTACTTGTGTTCCTCATTCGTCACAATGTTGGCCACATATCGGGAAAGCTGAGTGAACTTCAGTTCATACTCACTCACACTCATGTCCCTCTTTGTGAGATCTCATGTACATAAACCCGGGAGAGGTACTTCTTCCTGAATACTTCAACAAAATCTCTCCATGACAACATCGGAGGCATAATCTGACTGTAGGGCACTGATTTCCACCAATAAAGTGTGTCCCCTTGCAGCAAGCTAACTGCATAATCCAACTTCTCTTCATCGGAGCACTTCATCTGAAGCAGGACTCTCCTCTTCAACCATGCTTCAGCTTCCTCCAGATTTGTAATACCATTAAAGTCTACATCCCCACACTTACGGAGCTTATCATATTGCCCGATTCTCTCCACTGAAGCTGGAACTGGCACTTATGAACCTTGGCCTATGGCGTAAGTGAATGCCTGGGCAAAAGCTTGAAAGAACCATAGATCTAAAGGGTTTCTTAAGGCATAGGAGATGAAGGCGGTGGCATTTCATGCTGTACACTAGGTGTCTCCAAATCAGGAGCAGAATGTGTCCCAGCATCTTGCGGGACATAGGATTCATCTGAACTCCCTTGATGAGAGTGAGATCGAGTCATAGCTCCTCGAGCTCTCTTTCGAGTTGGCATTTTCACTCCTTCAATATAAAACCATTGAAAACCTTTAGTTCATGCAAAACAATTTTCAAAGTATGCAAAACAGTTAAAATCGTATAAAACAATTTCAAATCATGTGAAATAATTCAAAACAATGCAAGTAGTTCATTTAAAATAATGCATGTAAATTTCATGTCTCAACCTACCCATTTCATGCTTAAGATACTCCTAAACTTGGTCCTACACCTAGACCTCAACCTAGACACTCTGATACCATAAGTGTTGGGATTTTGCCCTTGTGAGTCACGTGCTCGACGTCCTACGTGACATCTAGACGTGTATCTCACAAGGGTGACGTGCCCACACCAGTCAAACCTAAAAAACGAACTCATCTCACCTACTTCCGAATAGATTTTGGGAAACCGAAAAAAGGAATTTCAATTAGACTTCTTCAAAACATTTGTTCCACGTTGTATTAAGTTTCTAATGACACTAAAATCATTCAATTGAGAGAAAAAATGTAAAAGTTCCAGCCCACAGACTTTCAGACTATTATTTGACTGAAACAGTTCATTATACTCAACTTCCTTCCAAAACTTTAAAGTCTTAAAATTCAATCCCTTCAGAGGAGTTGTAGCTCCAAGTCTATAGTTTATTTAGAAACATGAATCAACTCATTTGGAGCTCTAAATATGAAAATATTGTCAAAATACTGAAGTATGCTCAATAAAATGTCCATATCATGATCTTCCAATTGATACCCTTACTTTGATTCAATTAATCTTTTCATTATTAATACAAAAATTATAAAAAAAATTTTGAACAATAGAGGAATGTGATAGAAATCTAATGCTTCAAAAATCAGGTCATTTGGAGGTCGGACAAAAAAGTTATGACTAAAAGAGTGAGAGGTGTTCAGGCTAGGGGGAAAGCTGTGGAGTCACGATCGCGACTTTCCTCTTCTCTTCTTTCTTCCTCCAACTTGTTTTGGTAAAAAGGGCATAACTTTTACTACAAATATCGGATTAAGCTCATTCTTAGACCGTTTTAAATAATACTTCTAGATCTATAACTTCCATAAGGAACTTAAAAATAATTTCTGCCTCTATAATGGTCAAATTTTCAAAACAAGTTAGCTGTCCCGAAAGCCCTTCCTATGCAACATCACAAACTTCTAATAATCATATCTCTCAACTCTAATGTCTAAAAATTTCAAACTATATATCATTGGAAAGCTGGAAAAATAAGAAGACAATTTTATCCAATTCAGCCTAGATCAATACATTATTTCCCTCAAAGCTAGAACACAAATTCTCACCCTTATAGAAAACTTGAAAAATGCAATGAACAAATTTGACATATCATCAGCAAAACAAAAATATGCTTCATTAACATCAAAATATAAGAGTTTCTACAAAGCTTTAATGGGCATTTTCAGCCACAATACATCAATATCTCAAAATGCCAAAATACAAAAAGATACATGAGCAGTAATTTGTTCATATGCAACTAAAACATTATGGTTACAAATCTAGCTTAAAACACAAAAAGATGCAATTTTGGAGTGATGCCTCGATTCTCTTTCACTTGATTTCTTGCTCGTCACTTGGAGATGAGAAGGAATGGGGGGTGAGCTTAAAGGTCATGGATAACAAGTTTATAACAAATAACAAACAAAACCATTTAAAATGTTTATTGTCATAACAAAAATTCGTATTGAATCATAAAATACATGGTTCTTACATTTTCAACCAAATTCACAATAACAAATCATGTATGCATCAATCTTGTCAACATTCCATGAACACATAAACACATCAGAATGATTTGGGTATGTCCAAAATAGAACGTACTACACATTTCCCATAAGGGTCCTCTATAGTCGTGAACAGAACGTACTATCGCAATCCCACAAAATAATTTTGCGTAGCCGTGAACTTATAGAAGTTCATGAAGGAGCTCTATGCCATTAGCGGGCAAGCGGAAGAAGCTTTTTGTCAAAGTGCATTTGACATACTTAAGGGACCTAACCAAACTCACATAACATGCATTTCATAACTTATAAACATGTTGCCCAAATGGCACATTTTAAAAATATGTCTTTCATGAACATGAAATATTTCATATGCACTTCCATCCTCTTTTCACAATTAATCAATCAAAATAAAATATCAAACGTATTGCAATTTCTCAAATCATTCAAAAGCAACAAATGCCACAATTATACAGCAATAAAAATTATTTTATTTTCTTGACTAAAAAGAAAACATAATGGCTCATTATCTAATTATAAACATGAAACCCACTTTGAAATCCTTGCTTGGAAATTAGCTTAAGGATGTCTTTCCTCTTGCTCCTCTTGCCTCTCTTAATCCCCTCTTTGATTTTCTTCATAAATAACAAAATTCTTATTCAATAGGGATTCAAATTAAGAACTCATAAAGCAAATTCACTAAAATTGACTCTAGATTGCTTAAACTCGTGTATTTCCTAAACTTCCTGAATCAAGGCCCCTTCTATATACCCAAGTATAAAAATCAAACTTACCTTGAATCTTCACCAATTTATGAAATTATTGGCTCTATAGAAAGCTCCTACCTTCCTCTTTCTTTTTCCCTTCTTAAGCAACCTCAAATTCTCTCTTTAAAATTAAGAAAAGATGAAACTTAGCCCAAAACTCTATTTTTTCCTCAACTTCACCGAAACCTCTCTTTCTCACTTTTGATTTTCGTATTTCACTTCTTCCTTCACCTATTCCACGTTTGCTTCTTCTCTAACACAAAACACCACCTTACCTTTACCGTTTTACTCTTAATGAATGAGAAAAATCCACCTTGTCCTTCCTTTAATGCCTCAATACCTTTAACCTTAAGTAAACTACCCAAAATACCCCTTTATGCATGTATTTACCATCTTTACTTCAACTAACCCATGAAATAAATTCCACTAATATAAACATAAATAAATAAACAATTACTCTTAAAAATATATCATCTATCCAAACCTTATAATTATCTAAATCATGCTTAACTAAAAAAAACATTTGAGCCAACAACCGTACAAAACTTAATCCAATATCAAATCCATGACGGTATTACTTTAATCCTGACACTCCCCCGTACCAGAGGGAGATATGCCACCACGGCACCACTCCAAGCTTGCAGTGAATATGGAATTTTCTTTTTTTCATTTCTAACATAATTTTTAGACAGCAAAACAAATCCACTTGCGTTACATCACTGACACGAGGCTTATCTCGATATAATCTCGTCTTGACCTAAATAGTCAGTACTGATTCCGAGCCCAAAATGGCAATTGGTAACTTTGGTAAATTCTCTCCAAACATCCTACAAGTAACAACCCAAAATATGTACTAATATGAAAATATGCGTTGTTCTATACAAATCAAGTGATAAAAAAGATTATGCACAATCAGAAATTGAGTTTATTGCAATGAAAATGGGTTCCAAGATACAGTAACTCCCAAAAAGCATATAAAATTTGCGGTTGTTATCGAGAAAGAAACAAATTAATAGCTACTTCTAACTAGACAAACTAGTATACAAGAATCTGCTTTCCTAATCGGTCGATGTCCATCCTTAATCTTCAAGTAAAAACAAGGGGGCTAAAAGACCTAAAACTCCCTATGTTGGAAAAACTACAGGTGCGACTTATAAGAGCAGAATACCAAGGTTTCTCATCTTTGTAATTGATCCGGTGTGTGGTTGCTCGTAGTTGATGATGATGTCGTCCTACCACTCAGTAATCCATTATCTGCAGGCGGGCTCGATCCCCATCTCGCCTCTGATTCTGTGGGCTCCATTACTTTAACAGACCCATCCGTTAATCCAATAGCAAATTGGTTAGATTCCAATGGATGTGAAGCAACCACAAGCGGATATACAGATTGGCTTCTGCAAAACAATAAGCCCATGAGCAACTGTGAAAATATTACGTAACATCAGTAATATCTTGGAACTTTGAACTCGCCTACAAAGAAATTCACATCGACGTTGAAAATGTTAATGCATGATGAGGAAGTCAAGACGTACCGAAACTTGTAATAGCTTCGAAATTCTCCATATGAAAAGGGTATGAAACAAAAGATTGGACACGTAACAGTAAGATCACATACCCATTCAAGGCCGACTGTGACAAATATGCTGATGAAGCAATGCGACATCTTAATCTCAGGCTATCACCATCAAACACTGCGATGCTACCATCACAAAATGTAGCATAAACTAACTGGCTGTTGCAAGAGTATGCCGCATAAGATATAGGTGCAGGCAATGAATCTTGTGGTAACCACTGAAACAGACAAGCCACGATATTGTCACTAACATATATAAAAAGAAAAACTGTCTAAATGAACATTAGCCTGTACCTGCCTAACACGCTCCATCTTCGAAGCATCATATATTGCCAACTGGGTTTCATGAACTACCAGCAATCTAATTTGATCAGCATGGAACTGCACTCGAGTATCACCAGTAGGTGCCTTGCCTACTGGAACTTGAATTGTAACTGATTTCCTTTTCTCCCATGTATCAATGCTCCAGACACAAAGCTACATAAATAGTTAGAAATCAGCATTATAATAAGATCAGTAATATTTCATTTACACGGTTCATTTCTTATATCAAGCAAGCATCGTATCAGTGCAAGACCTTTGGGAGAGGATAATTTGTCCCAGGATGACTGAAACAGATCAGATATTAAGATCAAACATATCATGTGCCTTCTACTTACTTGTGCATCAGCAGCTGCTGAAACCAAAATATTAAGATTGGTTGAAAAAGCTAAACCAGTTACTCGCTTCTGATGACCCTTCAATTTTGATTTAACCTAAAGTAGCAAACAAAAAAATTAGGACCAGCTGAGCGGGACAAATACTAAGAACAATCAACTCAATAACAACTTGGAAAGAACAATAACCTCGTCGACTCTAACATTGTATATGTGGATGGTCGAATCCTCCATTCCGATGGCTATAATATTATTGTCCTGCGGGTGGAATGCTAGGAAGGTTGAAGATGGGGGAGGAGACATGAATGTTGTCATTACCTGCAGACCAAGCAATACATTCACGATAAGCTTACATCATGAACACTGAAAAATAAGAGACGCATCATCGAACAAAAAAAAAAGGGAGCAAAGATGTATTGTGCAGGTCGACCTTAAATGTCATCATGTTAAACAACGAAACCTTTCCACCTGAAGCTGACATTACATACGAATCATTCTTAGAGAGTGCTATACAAGGTACTGCTTCTTCAAGGTTGACACCTGACACATCATTAGACATAAGAAGACCACTGTTGGGTTGCCAATGCTGTGGAACAACACTGGCAGTGGCCTTTGAAACAGCCAACATGAGTTAATATATTCAATAGTTCAACGAAACTAAAGACATAATAAGATGAAGAGAAAATTCAGAGAGCAAGCAAACATTCAAGAATTAAGTGGAGGAAAGATAGGATAATAAAAAACGAGGCTCTAAACCACTGATTACCTTTCCAGACGGATTTTGTTCATTACGAACCCATTTCCATAACTTCTGTATCCCATTCGACCCCAAAGCCAAAATTCCAACACCAGAATTTGTATATAGAAGTCGAACAACCTGCATGAGAAAAATCAAAAGGTTGAAACATTTTGCAGTAGAAAATCAAGCAGTAATTGCAGACTTATGTGCCAGTTGCACACACCTTGGTAGAAGTATCGGTGCTTTCTGGCAAGGTAACTAACCGACATTCACCAGGATCCACAATTTCAGCCAACTGCCAGGGTTTTGATTTATCAATTACATCATCCACAGTTCTGGGCTTTTCCATACTTCTATTTACGGCATCGACTCCATTCTTAAATAAGATCCAAAAGTATAGGAATCAAGCAATTTTCAGTTAACATACCAAGATCACTAAACTGTGTTAGCTTACCAAACATAGTAGGAACAAGAACATGCA
The DNA here is from genome assembly GCA_027564335.1 of Erythroxylum williamsii. Lineage (NCBI taxonomy): Eukaryota > Viridiplantae > Streptophyta > Magnoliopsida > Malpighiales > Erythroxylaceae > Erythroxylum > Erythroxylum williamsii. Next base: position 41,686,848 of record JANITW010000006.1, on the reverse strand, counting down.
AAAGGAATAAACTCTTCCAAGTACAGTTGGTTATGCTAATAGGAATACTAAGTTCACTCTATACAGCCATAAAGATTCTAGAAAAGAAATTGAACACAAGCCTTCATATATACGTTATCAAGATTCCCTACGAACAAAGCAAAAAAAAAGGGCCGAACTTCTGCCCACTTCCATAGAACAATATCATGGCAGAGTTGACCTAAGAGGTATCATATGGGATCCTTGGGAACCATCGCAAGTACGGCCGGCCTCTATTTGAACCAGAATGTCATGTCGTCTAGCGGAGCATAGAAGAAGGTGAGATGTGCAGATAGCTGACTAGCTTGAATGAGAGATAGGCAGAAGACCAGACAGATTTTAAACAAGGAGAAACAAGTGACACAAATTCCATTAACAACCTTGAACAAGAAATTGAGAACTTCTGACCCCTCAATACATGAAATGGCACACAAGTTAACTGCAAAATGCAGTATCTCTTAAAAACTAGAGCGTATATATTACATACGAAAGTAGATCTCAGATTTTGACATACAAGAATTGGCGCAGGCCTGACAGGAGAACTCATTTCCACTTTACAGTTGACTGGACTGATAGTTGTGACAGCAGAAGCAGGAACCTGATCGACGAAGAGAAGGACAACATTATATCTCAGAATCCAGATATTTTAAAAGAAACATGAAATAAGCTCAACACATATATACTAACCTTAACAGCAGGAGCTTCAATAGGAGATTTAAATGCTTCATAAGCAGGAGTTTCCATTGTTCTCAATGATCTCATGCCAGCAGCATTTGCAAGTATCTTGAACCCAACGTCAGCAGTAACAGCCAGAAGATTCCCTTCCTTGTTGAATCTCAAGCGAGGAAGACTCTGAAGCAATTGATATGATTAGGTACAAATGATGCAAAAGAGCTTGAAGTCTATACAAGAAATAAAAGAGAAAAAAATTAGTCAACCACAAACCTTAATTTGGTGGAATGAAAGATGGAAAATTGAGCTGACAGCAAAGACAATAAGGCTAAATTTAAAATTATATTTGGAATCCTTATCAGATAGGACATAGTAGTAAATTAATATACTATTCTAGTTTTAGATATGTTATCCTAGTTTTAGATATGTTATCGTAGTTGTTTAGCACTAGTACAACTTTTATCTGAATAGGATTTAAATTTATTAAGAACCCTTTCTTACTAGAATAAGGTTCTAAGAACTACTATATAAATGTCTACACTCAACCCTTTAATAACAAGATATCCGGGATTTTTTCATATCTTAGAAGGGGTGATGATTTCTTCTAAGAGTGATTCTTAAACCTTATGAATAATTCCTAGTTTTCTACCTTCCCTTGTTAGTGTCCTCACTAAATTCCAACAACCATGTTGAGAATACCCACATGTGAGTTTCCCACATCGAAGAAAGAGAAGAAAGAAGACTAATATATAAGCCTAGAGGGCTACTCCACCTATTGCCAACTAATTTTACGATGGAACCTCACTTCTGCTTGTGTGTTGTCTAACTTTCCTCCTCATGCCACTACAAATCTAACATGGTATCAGAGCCAATGAAGATCTTGGCCCACTGTTTGCCCCAAAAGGGGGGCCATCATTTAAGCAACTGGAGAAGGATTTGAAGTATGCATGGAGCAAGTGGCCCAGTAGTATTGTTTGCCCCAAAACGGGACCTATTGGAAGTTCAACCCTGATGAGGATTGTTCACATACCTCTCCAGATTATCCAAGTTAAAAAGGGACTCACATGCGAGAGGGAGTGTTGAGAATACCCACATGTGGGTGTCCCACGTTGAAGAAAGAGGGGAAAGAAAAGCCTAGTGGGCTACTTCACCTATTGCCAATTAGTTTTAGGATAAAACCTCACTTAGGCTTGTGTGTTGTCTAACTTTCCTCATTGTGTGGGCTTGTAGGCCCATTGCAAATCTAAGAAACCAAAACTGTAAATTCTAGCCATATCAAACCTAAATTCCAACTATATTAAACCCTAAAATCCTAGTCTAAATTTTCAGCAATCAAACATTAAAAACCCAGCTATACCAAATCTGACATTTTATTGTTCCAAGATAAAATTCAGACCTGAAACTTAATATTTCAGCAGCGTAAAATAAGATATATCTCCTAATTTTGTGAGTTTTAGCTAGGAGCAAATACTTCTATTTGTCTTGTATCAATTTGGTATCAAAGCTTTTGTTCACAATGTTGACATATAATGTAAGGCCACATAGAAGAATACTCAATGACTAAAAGCGAGATGAACTGGAATTGAGAATTATGAAAAAATTGGATATAAAAGATTCTCGATCACAAGGTGCTCTAAAAAACAACTTACATGCACAAGGTGCTCTAAAAAACAACTTACATGTAACAACTCCTACAAGGAAGTACGTTGGGAAATTTTTGGAGACTAGACAGCCCTGACATGCATTCCCTAAAAGTCAAAACTCCCACAAGAAAAAGTATGGAAACCGACAACCTATATTTGATGCTAAACATGGAGAAGGTGGTAATAAGCAAGACGAAGGAACTGATACTGATCAACAACATGGAGTGCAAGGGAAAATCTTTGTCAAACAATCATATTTGGATTTTGATTCCTCAAATTTAAAAGGCACTAACTTAGGGTGAGTGTTTATTATGCGTGGTGAAATTATTTATACCTTCCCTTCAATTGATCAATTGGAATCTTCAAGCCTACATGTAGATGTTACTCAAATACTTGATGACATGGAGAGTTTGACCGTAGGAGATCAACAAAGCGTCAAAGATGAATGAAAATAGAACGAAGTGGATTCTCTGGGGAACCCTAAAGTTGAAACATCTGAACAAGTTGGAAAACTTGAACAACAAGCTGAAACACCTAAACAACAAGATCAAACCCTTGAGCAACAAACCAGAATACAAGAACAATAGATTGAAACAACAGGGCGGTAAGCTGAAAGAATAAGACAGCAAGCTAAAATAACAGAACAGGGAGATGAAAAGATTAACTAACAACTACTTCATGTTCCAAAGCTTATTGGCTCTGGACTTAATAATATCCTTGGTATTTTTTATGAAGATTATGTTGCAATGGGAGAGGAAGGACAAGTAGATTTGAATGAAGTTGTGACTTTGCAATAAGTGCACTTGCAAACTCAAATTCAGTAATGACAAAAAATTAATGGATTTGACTACAAGAAGCAATAATATGTATGTTCTTGATGTCTACGTTGTAGAGAAGCCATGTGGTTTTGTTATGAAACCATGTTCACACTACAAAACTATTCTTCTAGGAAGTTGTATGTCTCTATGGATTACTTTTAACCATCATCTCCAATCTTGATGTGAAGTTCATGAGTTATTTTTTGATAACCCTAGAGAAAACAATGAACACTAAGTTTCAATTTTCAAGTTCTTTCCTTCCCCAGATCGATGGATAAACAAAGATGGTGAATACAAGTTTGGGAGACTTGTTAAGATATTTGGTTGGGGAAAATGCGAATAATTGGGACTTAATTCTTCCTAAGATAGAATTTACATACAACAATCCTATAAAAAGATCGAGTAAAAGACATTTTGAGATAGTTTTGAGAGTTCAACCAAGAAAGTCTAACGATCTAGTTCCTCTACCGCAAACAAAACAAGTTAGCGTTGAAGCTAAAGATTTTGCACAACACATGAGGGATATCTTTAAAGAGGTACGAAAAAAGATAATAACCAGCAACTTGACTTAAAACGAACATCCTAATTAACATTATCAATTGGCGGAATTCAATGAAGGGGATATAGTGATACTTAGGAGTTGTCTAAAGCATTTTTCAAAAGTAAGATATAAGAAACTTCATTCACGGAGAGTTGGACCTTATATAAGATCCTCAAAAACATAAGTGTTAATGTTTAAGAAATACCAATTGACATGAGAATTTGTCATGGTTTTAATATTTCAGACTTAACTATTTATCATGGAAATGATGGTACACAATCTCCTACTCTAGCTATAGGAATTCCATTCACCCCTCATCTTACAGAGGAGATAGAGGATGTTCTTGATGAATAATTTGTGGCCACATGAGTTGAAGGATATCGATAGTTTATTGTCAAATGGAAAGAAAAATCAATTTCTAACAATACTTGAATTTTAGAATCTGAATTTCAAAAGTCGAGTCCAAACTTATATAGTCAGTATTTTGTCACATTCTAAATTGAGGATGACTTTAGACAAGCCGGGGAGAATTGATGCAAAATAGCTTAAAGTCTATAGAAGAAATAAAAGAGAAAAGTTAGTGAATCACAGGACTTAATTTGGAGGGATAAAGGATGGGAATGGAGTTTATAGCAAAGAAATAAAGGCTAAAATTTAGATTATGCTAAGAATCCTTACTAAATAAGTAGTAGTAAATAGTAATAAATTAAATATGATATTCTAATTTTAAATATATTATCCTTAATTATTTAGAACTTTCAGTATTTCTATTAGAATACGATTTAAATTTGTTATGAACACTTTCTTACTCTCCTCTACAAATATGTGTATACTCAACCTTTAAATAACAAGATACCTTTAACTTTTTCTACAAAATTGCTTTCTATTTAAAGTGTTTCTTAAGCTCTAGGAATGATTCCTAGTTTCCTACCCTCCCTTGTTTATGTCCTCACTAAATTCCAACAACCAAAACCCTAATGGCCTGTTTGGTTCAAGGAATGGAATAGATAAGAGGTAGAATAATTATTCTCAGGAATAGAATAGAATAAGTATTACTTTGTTTGGTTTAAGGAATGGAATAGATAAAGAATTTTTATGTAAATGTTTGATTTGAAAATATAAACTTGGAATGAGAAAGGAATAACTAACAAAAAGACCAAAATATCCTAATCCTAATCCTATAATTATAATTATAATTATAATTATAATTATTATTATTATTATTATTATTATTATTATTATTAAAATGTTTCAGATGTTGATGAAGAAAAACAAGTTTCGGGAGGCTTGTGTGTAAGAAGGATAGATTTGTAAAAAGCTAACAAGTTCAGATGTAGAAGAAGATTCGAGATTCGTAGATTAGATAAAGATAGGAATTATTTGGTTTTACCTATTCCTCAAAATTGAAGAATAAATATTCTGAGGAATGGGTATTTTGTGTTTGTTTCTAACCAAACACAGGTTTAATAATAACCAAGGAATATGTTAGGAATAAAATTGCTATTCCCTTGAGCCAAACATCACCTAAATTCTAGCCATATCAAACCTAAATTCCAGCCACATTAAACAATAAAATCTTAGACTATATTTCTAGCAACCAAACCATAAAAACACAGCTATACCTAATCTGAAATTTAAGCAGTTCAAGCTGAATCTAGACCTTAAAGTAAAGCATTCTGTGAAGGATCTGTGAACTTACTGGTAATCCACCCTCTGCTTCTATACTTGTCAGCACATTAACATTGTCCATATCCCAAAACTTTATCTGGCTATCTTCACCTGCAGCCAGAAAGTGATTTTGTGTTGTGTCAAATTGCACAACACCACCTGGTGATTTCTTTCTAAACCCAGAATATTCCCTCTTTATTGCTCCTTCACTTTCATTCCATTCAACTAGGAATGACTCCCCTTCTTTGCTTGTCCCACAAGAGAACAACCTGAAGAAAATAAATTTTAGAAAGTGAATCATAGACAACGGAAAATTCAATTGAAGGAATTGGATGAAATGGTATCAAAGAATTAAAAAAATGGACTTAGAAAAGGTACAAATGATTTAAGGTCCATTTTTAAATTCACTTATCATACCTACTACCATCAGCGCTGTAAAGCATTGTAGTGCACCAATGGCCTGGAGCATCATAGTCAACTCTAGATCCAATATTATCATATAGCCAAGCTTTAATTTTACCATCCACTGCAGTTGAAAATATGAACTGCAACCACCCCACAGCTAACATAGTTAACAACAATAAAAGCAGCAAGCAACCCAGATCTACAATGGCAAAACCAAAGTTCTATTTGCTGTTCTAGTACTACTAGAGATTTATGAGAAAGCAAATTTCAAAAATAAATGATCACTCTATACATTAATACTCCAAAGCAATAAATTATTTGAAAAGATAAAGCATAGTTGCAAGAGAACTTGCAATGTTAACAGACATATATAAACAACAGGAAAATATTGGCTTTAACTCGCATTTCTTGTTTGTAGACTAAAAGGGGATGCATGACGAACAAAAAGGCCAATTTCTTAATTGTTGAAATACCTGGATCATCTCTTTGTGATGTGGACAGATAGAATAAACTGGTGCCTCATGACCCTCAAAATTAAACAGCCTCCTTCCATTTAAATCCCACACCTGTTCAGCTTCTTTCATTAAAATATGTAGGAACAACTATGTCAATCTTGTATTCTGGTGTATATCTCATACCTTTATTAGTTTGTCATCTCCACAAGTTACAATGCATAGTTGCTTGTTTGGGTGAGCAAAAGCCAAGTCATTAACACCACCAACATGGGCTTCAATCTGTGATGAAAAAGCAAGTTATATCAACATGAGGCTACATGTTTTATTACTTCAAACAACTAGCACAATATCAACACACCTCTAAATGTTGTCGCAAGTCATTTGATCCAGTATAAGCATACAAGTGAATCAGATGTTTACTAAATGCCGCCCCTGCAGTAAAACCAAAAAAAGAGATAAGATATTAAAGAGCACCTGTAACTGCCCATTTTTGAAACTTATTACATACCCACAAAATTTCCATCTGGACTCCAAGTAACACGGTTGACAGAAATTGGTGCATCCTTCACATGAGAAGCCTGCAAGAAATTCCAAGGGTAAATCTTGATACTTGGTCACTTGAAATCATCAATTATAGTAGCGGTATATAAATGACCCAAATATAGCCTTAGGTTTAACAGCCTAATGAATCACGCTGACAAGGTTCATACACTAAAATTACAAGGCCAAACAAGCATAGAAGAAATAAGTTCAAAGGGCATATGCATAGAATGATCGCCCACATAAAATTACCTGAAATTGTATGGTGCAAGTTGTCATGTCCCAAACCTTGAAGGGCTTAGAAACTAACCTCTCTCGCATCCCAAGTTCCCATAATGTAACTTCACCATTGGCAGAACCAACTATTCAACAAATGATATACAGAACATAATCAATGGTCAAGATGCTCAGAAGGTTTGACTGAAAGTATTGCACTGTGAACTTCAAAAAGTTATTCACCAAAAACAAACATCAATAAGAAGATTAAGACTTTACCAAGAAGTAATGTGTGATGAGAAGGATGAAAATCCATGCTCATGACAGTTGAACCTTGATGCATGGTCAAGGCAACTGTCCTAGGCAGATCTTCCAGAGACCGAGAAGCTTGCTGTCGGGATGTTGGATAAGTAACCTGAAACAGGAAGGATCAAATCTAACTTTTTTCAGCAAAAACGCTACACATAAGCTATAAACACATTATAAATGGCATAATGACAAGTCCCAGAATTAAATTAAGGGAACAGTAATTGAAAATAACCTCTTCAACAGATTGAGCAGGCCGTAGACGTTTCACCAGTTGCTCGTGATCTGGACTTTGAAAATCAGACATGTTTGGAGCAGTTGGTGGTGTTCTTGGTCGTTTTAGAACTGACACTAGAGAAATAAAATGCTATTAAGAAACCTCCACAACACAATTGACCACAAAAAAATAATTCATATTTCCTATAACAAAATAATCAACACCCTCCACTGTCAATCAAGAAAATTAGCCAAGCAAACAGATAAGTAAAACAAAAGTTTTTTTCATTAGGTGGGTTCCAAAAATGTGCAGCAAGCAATAGCTCACCAACAGAACTAATTAGGAGTTTCGTACTACTAAGCTCACTAGCTACACAACCCCTTTGCTTAAATGTTGAGCAACATTCAGCATTACAACACAAACCTTGATTTTGTGGAACAGGAATGGATGATGCAGTAACAACAGCAGCTTGCACAGAGGAAGAAGCAGAAGCATTTGCCATCCAACCAGCTAAAGCACCAGTATTGGCAGTTGCTGCAGTTGGTGGAAATGGCTGTACCGAATAAATGAAAAGCAAAACATGTAAAGTCAAACTGAAGTTCAGCAAATTAATATGGACTTGAGAAAAATGTGAAATAGATATCATACGCCATGACCCCCAAGAGATGTATAAGCAGCAGCTGGCTTTGCAACAGCAGCAACAGGAAGATTGACTGGAGCAGGAGCAAGAGGACCATTTGGAGTTGCACATGTATGATCAGTGAATAAAGTCTTGATGTCTGGGTTTGGCCTTGGGTTCTTACAAAGCTGGTGCTGCCAGTTCAAACTGTAAAGAAAAAATAGTCGGAAAAAAAAACAGCAATCATCATTAAAGAAGTACAATATAATTGGATAAAACTAATGCATACAAGAATGTTAAAAATCAACAACTATACCCAATACTTTTAACATAATCAGAGAAAACATACAGAAAAATACAGAGGGATTTATAAAAGAGAGAGCATCCCAAGATCAATTAGTACACATACTATAGAAGAGGTAAAAATACAATTACCACTGCACTTAAAGAGGACACCACCAACAGCAGAGTTGCCATGTGTGAATAAGTCATTAAATGAACAAAACAGGAATGATATTATAAACAAAGACCCTTTGCAATGATAATAATAAAATAAATACTTCATTCATTAAAAAGACCAATTCATCCGATTAAGATAGAATAACTTCTGTATCTTCCTTGGTAAATATTATAAAACAATCTCAAAGAAAAAATATTATAAAACAAGTACACAGTACCAAAAAGAATTCAAACCAATGATGAAGACACCAACTCAAAATTATGGTTGATTGTTAATCAGTAAACATAAACATACCTTTGATTTATGAGAGTCCTCAATCTTGATGACTTCAGAACAGGAAATACAAGCTTATCACGAAAAAGAGGATTAGCTTCAATAAGTTTTTTCAACTCCACCAGCATTATGCTACGAGCAGTTTTAGTATCACCATACTTGGAAAGCTGTTCATTTTCCCTGGGCTCAGAATCAAAACACAAGTCATACGGTACTATTCATAAGATAAAAAAAGTATCGTCAGAAGCCAGCAATATCATGATCATTCTCACTATCTACTGCACTTTTCTCCATTGCTTTTTCATCAAAAGGAAAGAATTTTATCAAATATGTAAAATAAATTATAATAGTTTATAAGACAAGAAGCTTTTCATATTGACATTTTTTTGGAAGCTTTCCCAACCCCAATTCATGAAGATCTTCTGAATTAGAAATAGATTATCAATTAATGGATTTACTGACATGCCTCATAGTTTAACAGAAATTGAATTGATCAAAAACAGATTACCGTCTAAATGACAACTACCTGAAATTCCCAAGGGTTAAAAGTTGGGTGATCTCTTTGTACAATTCTTCATTAAATGTAGAAAAAACTTTCAAATCGCCGACTAAAATTTCAACAGCCTTGCCTTTGTCTTGTCTGAAATCAAATATAACCAACAAATAAAAACTTTTTTAAGTTAGATACAATAATTATATCTATCTACTGATACCAACGATATCAACTACATACCGGTCAAGTGCTTCAAGATACTTCTGCTTTCTGATTTCAAAGAATATTTTCATAGAGTATCTATTGTCATCAACTTTGGTGAAACCAGACAGGTACTTTTCGACTTCTTCCCACTCTCCAGCATGAACTTTCTCCTCAAAATACTTCATATTGAAGAAAAAACCTGATTCCTTCTCAAGCCTGTGGAAGAAATTCATTTTCATTTGAGCAATGTTTCCATGTTATTCCACATAACTAACAATAGCAAATTTCATTCTTGTAGTGCGAAATATTCATGCGAGACAAAGAAAAAGGCCCTGCTCAGCACAACTCAACTCAACCACGTGGAAACTTTTAATAGTGTAACAAATCTGGTGAATACTAGAACTCTCCTCACGTGCCACCAATAATGCGTCTTTAGCTACATTAATTAAAGGCCTCGCATTCATCAAAACTTAACACCACAAACATGCAAAAGCTCCCATTCAAGATCTTTCTGAGACCCTGCAATCTAAACCAAATTATATCGAAGAGCACCAATACTCAAGCCCATAGCAATAAACCCAATAAAAACTGCGTATAAAGCTATTATGTGAGCAAGTAAGATTTCCACGCGTGAGAAACATTAACCAACTAAGACAGAGAACCCCCGTAACTTCCTATCCCCACTCAGAACTTCCCATTTCCCTAAATATCCCTTCACAATCTAAGGAAAAATACAACTCACGAAATTCTCATCGTGTACAATTTCAAGCTTTTTACAAACAGCCGAAACCACCATCCAAATAAACCAACACGAGAAGTCTACTTCCACAAAATCGGAGTTCCTCTAAGGCTAATAAGTTTGAAGCTTAATCAGCTACACATAAAAAGAAGACTAAACAATTACATGCGAACAAACATACACGTCGACAGATAAATGTAACTATTCGTCGACAGATAAATGTAACTATAGAAACAGTGCAAGAAGGTACAGAGGATTACTTATGAACAGACTCCTTGAATTTCTCTTCTTCAAGGAATTGAAGTATGAGGAACACCAATTCTCTGCTCAAAGACGACATCTATACAGCTCTTCAATCCCAAACACCAACGATCCACAGCGCCGAAAACCAAGCGCATACAGAGATTCCGATAACAAAAACCGCACAACCGCCACACACAATCAAGCTCAAATCAGCAAAGCTCAGCCCCCAAAACGAGCTCAATTTGACCCAATCACAACCCAGACTGAACTTGAGTTCTAGGGTTTCAGGGTCTGCGTTAAGGAGAGAGAAGAAGATAAAGAAGAGAGGGAAAGAGAGAGGAAGAAGAAGCGGAAGAGACTTGGTCTCGCTACCTTGGATGCGGTGTAAAGGCCCTACAGAGGCCTTTCCTTTTCTACTGGTCCTATCAGTGAAAAGCAGACTTGTTTATCTGATACGTACAATTGCATGTACTACCCGCTATCAACTTATCATTGCGTGAGATGATAGGAAACGCCAAAGCGGTGGAGCGGATTCGAAACTTAAAATTCAAATGCAGTGAATATTCGCTACAGAAGTCCAGTCGGTCCCCTCCATTCGTTGGTACGGTCGCTTTCGCTTTCTGGATCTTTCAATATTTCGTGTCGTTTTAATATTTAAAGCCATATCATTCTATCCCCTCTGTCTCACTGATGTTCTCGCGATACGTGTGGTTCCGGTCTAGACAGACCATTCAATTGCCATATAATAACATACGAAGAAAGAAAAGGTACAATTATAATTATTTTATCATGAAATTATTCTTAGTAATAAAGAATAATATAAACAAACAAATTATGTAATACATAACAGGACCTTAGTTACATTTATCAGTCAAACATGAAAAGGAAATAAATGAAGAAATAAAGAAAATACCTAATTTCAGTTTCATAAATTCAAACAAGCTTTTCAAGACTGAAACAAGTGCGAATTTATCGCCGCTTTCAAGGGAATTGCTAATCGAAATGTAGACAATGTCTTTTTACAGTTTTCTCAAAACATGAACCTGTTAATGAGTCAGAGTAACTTTACGTTCATTAATGATATAAGCAACTGCAAAGACAACCTCTGTATATAACATTCATATCGAACTTTCTTATCACAGCTTAATATGGGTCCGATCTACATTGATTGGAATCTATTTTCATCTTGGACTTCATCCTATTGACTTAGATCATTTATTGAGCTATTTTTATTATCTTTATCTAGATCAAATTTACGTAACTTAACCGATAAATAATTGAAAAACCAAAATTGAATTTTAATGTTGTCCAACTTTACAGGAAATGTCAAAAATATCTAATATTCTCCCCTTTAGACAATAGTTAATTTCTCGGTATGAATCAAGTTTTAAACAGTTTAAAAATTCGATTAAGTTATGCTATTGTATTAGCCAATTAAGTGCCTGTTTGGTTGAGCTTTTATCAGTAGAGCTTTTGTCAGTAGAGCTTTTCTGAAAAGAGCTTTTTTTAAAAGCCAGTTGACTGTTTGG
>JANITW010000006.1:41652873-41666770 GCA_027564335.1 Erythroxylum williamsii | reverse complement strand
AACATAAAAAACAGCTTCCTGAAAAAGCTGAAATTTGGGCTTTTCTGAAAAGCTCCAAATTTTAGCTTTTGAAAAAGTTGTATTTTAGCTTTTTCAAAAGCTATTTCTACTTAAAAAGTGATTTTGAAGTTTACAGCTAAACACCCATTTTTTCCTGAAAACAGCTTTTGCGATGGAAAAAAGTGCTTTTAGAGTCTCCAAAAGCCGAACCAAACAGGCACTAAGTTTAAAAACAAAACATTTGATTCAAAGATAACAAAAGTCCATCATTTCGTCCCGCAAAGCTTTCGATACCGAAAAGTATCAAATACATATGTTATGTGTGACATAGATCCAAAACAATCAAGCATATGAAATACATCACTAACATGAATGACAAAATAGAGTGTGACAAACTAAATTATTTTCTATTGTAGGTTTCGATTTCTCTAACATTTATACTAAACTGCATATACAAAACTGCATTAGAAAAATCATGTTTTCTCTCACCAAATGCTAAATACTATTATAGAAAACTTGTTTTCTCTCACCAAATGTTTAACTATATCAAAGAAAACTTTTATGTTCTCAAACCTAATGCAAAGCTACATTAGAGAATCTTTATAGGATTAATAACTTATATCCTCCTATGTCATATTAAAATTCATGGATATCTATATAAAACTGTATGCATCCAAATGGCATAGGCTCAAGGTCATTCTGTGTATTTGCCCATTGACTTTTAAAATGCTTAAGATCGATACAAATCTTAAAACTTTCACATGTATTATGACCATTTATGATATCAAAATGTATAAATGTACAAATGTACATGGAGCAAACATAATGATCCCCTAACTAATAGTGTCTAAGAACTTCAAAAAACTCATACTGTATACTTGTCTTCCAAACACAGGTGGGCGAAGTCCTTTAGTTAAAGGATAAGCTAACATTTCCTCAATCCTCAAATGCTCCACCTTAATGTCACCTTTTTCGTATCAACTTCTCTTTGGTCAAATATTTGACCTCCAAATGCTAAATCACCGTGATATTCTTTGTTGTTACTAAAAAATATAGTAGAAAGATTATCACAGTTCAACTGAATGAGTCTAGCTACTAAATCAACCACAAACAACTTAGAAATTAAGTTTCTGAGTCATAGTCAATTCGCCTGTGAAGCAGTCCCATAGCATACACTCTACATGTTAAGGAAATCACTCGTGTCTACTTAACACTCTTCTAAGATATTATATCATCTATAAACATAACCTTAAGTGGACTTTCAATCATCCGGACACATAGCTAAAATTTGAATATGGATTCCCTGTGAGGTTTAGACTATTAACATTTTATATGTCAACATATAATCCTTATTTTCCTTTGAGTATTTTAACACTCGCTTAACTGCATTCCAATGGTCTATACCTAGGTTAATCAGATATTGACCAAATAGTTTAATAGTAAAAAGAATGGCTTAGTACTTACCCGAGTATACATCAGGCTATCAACCGTACCAGTTTCAAGAATATTCCTCATAGCATCTCTCCTTACTTCATTCTTTGGACACTATGCCAAAGATAATCTCTCACTATGAGAGATAGGTTTTACGACAAGTTTACAATCAACCGTACTAAATCTTTATAGCATATACTCAATATATACACTTTGTGAGAGGCCTAATGAGTGTTGAGATCTATCCCATTAAATCTGCATACCTAGGACAAAAGATGTTTCAATAAGGTCCTTCATATTGAAATACACGGCCAAAAGTTTCTTAACCTTATACAATATGGTCAAGTTATACAATATGGTCAAGTTATTCAAAGAGGTCAAAACCTCATTAAATATAAGGTATCACTTTCAGAGGTTTGATGTAAACCATATATTGATTTGCTTAATATAAAAACTATGTCAGTTCCATCTGGATCTTGAAATCCTTCAGGTTGCACCATATAGACCTCTTTATAAAGGTCTTTATTTAGGAGAGCAGTTTTGACAAGACTCTAATGTAACTCTATATTACCATAAGCTTCCATTGCCATAATCACTCAAAATGTATTCTTCAAGGATATTGGAGAGAAGGTAACTTAAAGACAAAGCTTTCTCTTTGAGTGAACCCTTTGGCAATTGAGTGAACCCTCTGGCAACTGAGTGAGCCTGTAAACTTTATCCTGAAATCTTTTAGGTCTTGAAGCTCATTGATAGAGATACAAGCATAAGATGTAGAATATACTACTGAGAGTGTATGCGTAATGCTTGATGTAAAGTATCCAATTACATGATTGGATTCTTCAATTTGAGGTGGCATTATGGCTGATATGAGGAGACATACCTCTGCCTCTAAATGAGTTAGTTAAACATTTTGAGAACGAAATTTTTTTAAAAGGGAGAGAAATGTTGGCCCCCGAATTTTTTACTTGATGAATAAGCATGATTTAAATTAATTATAAGGTCTTTATGGAATTATTTTTGTTAATTATTATGTTAATGTTAGTAAGATTTTATAACATAAGTTAATTGAATTAAAGTGTTAAGGTAGTAAGAATGTTCAAGGGCATTTTTGGCAAGTCACTTAAGGATAAAGAATATAAGGCATATACGGAAGGGTAAAATGGACATTGCACACTCATTAAAGGTAGGATTGGAAGATGAAAATGTGGTCTTATATTTAAGAGAAGGAGAAAACGTGAATTGATGGAGAAGAATGAAAATAGAAGAGAGAAATAAGAGAGTTTCGGAAATTGAGAGAAAGGAGGAGAGTTAAGCTAGGGTTCATCTTTTTTAAGCTTTCTAAAGAGATTTTGAGGTTATTCAAGAAGAGAAAAAGGTAGAGGAAGAGAAGAGCTTTCATAAGAGCCCAGAAACTCTTCATTTAGTAAAGATTCAAGGTAAGGGCTTGCAATTATTGTTCTTTAAATGTTTTGAGAATGTGCTATGTGTTTTGTATATGAATTTTGTGGATGAATTGGGAAATGGAAAAATAAAAATGTTTTTGAAAGGATATCAAGTTTATGAAATCATGTTTCGAAAATGTGCCATTTTGGAAAACAAGTTTATAAGTTATGAAATACATGTTATGTGGGTTTAGTTTGGTCTATTATGTATGTCAAGTGCACTTCAACTAAAGGCTTCTCCCGCCTGCACACTAGTGACGTGGAGCTCCTTTACGAACTCCCTCATGCTTACGACTTCGCAAAACCACTATGTGGGATTGTGTTAGTTTGTTCTGTTCATGACTACGTAGGACTATTATATGGGAATGGATTAGTTCATTCTATTTATGGACCACCCAAACCATTCAAATGTGCTTATATGTTTATGATTTGTGACAAGTTTGATGAATTCATGATTCATGATGTTTATGAATTGCTTAATAAGTTGTGAATTTGAGAAATATGTGTTACATGGATTTCAATGTGAATCTTACAATGGACATAAATATTTCAAGTGTTTTTGCTTGTTTCTCATTATAAAATTATTTTTCACGAGCTTTCAATCTCACCCACATTCCTTCCCATCTTTAGGTGGTGAGAAAGAGATCGAGTGATCAAGAGTCGAGGCATCACTCCAAAATTGCATCTTTTTGTTTTATGTTAGTTTATGAGAACACCAAGCTTTAATCGCATTTCAAGTATTATTTGATCAATTATCTTTTGTATTTTGAAGCATTGATGTATTATGGCTTGAAATGTCCATTAAAGCTTTGTAAAATGCTTATCTTTTGATGGTAGTAAAATATGAATGGTGTATGGATGATGTTGAGTTAAAATTAGGTATACTTGAAGAAGTTATCAACCTGAGATGACAAATTTTGAACATGAATTGTTGATATATGTATATAAGCGAGATGTTATGGAAAAAGAAAGATAAGATTTTTATGAATGATGAGAATTAGTTGTAAGTAAATTTGACTTAAAACATGTCATGCTCTAAGTATGGGCTTATAATAGATTGTTATCTAATAACGAGATCAAACGCACAAATTTCACTGCTAAGTTAAGGATTAACTAACTTGCATAAGTCTTGCAATAACCTAATGTAATCTAAAAATTAAATGCAATAACTATTAATCATCATTACTTCATTAACTCAAGTATTAAATATTATAATTAATTAAAAATTCTTCACCAAAAATTAAGCATACTCTACTAAACTCAATTGGCAACTAGAAGAAAGAAGTTTTTCTATCTAGATACTTCTTCATATTCACTTTATTTAACACGAGCTCATATCTCATCTAGCACCTACACTCCATCTCAAGCTCTTTATTTGAAATCACAATTGCAATAGGATAATATACTTCAAAATAGTGATAGAAATAGAAAATCCTTACTCTTATAGTTTTAGATAAACAATAAAATTATATTCATATTTATATGATACCGCACAACCTTCAAAGTAATAATTGTGAGATGGAATGCATACACATATAATTACTTTACATTATAATCACACCTTATACAACATCCAGTGATGTCAATACAAATCACATAATGTCCTACACATATATAAGGAATTTGGTGAATTTGTGCTCTAACAATTAATTAGTTTTTGGCTCAGTCTAGCTTCAAACAATAATTGATTTCTACTTTACTAGACATTTAATTAAAAACATTGATTTTTCTCAGTCTAGTACTTGACACAAAAATGGTCTTTGCCTTATTTTGACTCTCATCAAAACACAAATCTCACATATAGTATATTTTACCCTATCAGGGTCCTAAAGCACATCAAGCATATGCATTTCTTAATCACAATAATACACCATTCATAGCTATGGAATTGACACTATGATAAGTAAATATGCTAGAATTCAATTAAATAATAGTTTCATTATGACACCATCAGAAGATTTCACACTTATATTATCACTATATATCACACAGTATGCACAATTACACTCATAATTATGATTTAGAATCAATTTAACAAATCCTTCAAATTTTACTATAAACCTTGCTAAAGGTTTATGTCATTTTATTCCAATCTCTCAATTATTAAAACAATAATTAGTTCAAAAAATGAAACAACCAATGGCATTTAATCAGTTAAATACCCATTCTAAACAGCTTATTTGATATACCTTTAATAAGTATACAAATAAAGTCTGAGTTGATTCCACATAACCATCAACTTTCTTAGGCTTATGAGCTTAAGGCTTATAAAGGAGGCTCAATTATCTGAAAATGATGAGTTTAATGAAGATATAATTCATCCATATAAAAAAGTAGATTCTAGAAAAAAAAATTATGTACTTATTAGAATTAGATCTATCTCTACTAAGGATAGTTAGCATACAACTACAAATTTTAAAAAACTGTTTATAAAAGGGAGACATTCTAAGGTAAGTTCTCATAATCACTATTATTAATCTCAATTAATGATTTCTCTATATATTTAATACCCTTTAAGTTTTACTAACTTGACATCAATGTCTTTCTTGGGAACACTTTTATCCTGTGAGTAGTTGTTTTTGTAAGAATACATACTTGAGATTAACTCAACAAGCCTACCATGAATTCAATCCACATCACAATTTGATTCATACTACTTACTACTTATATTAAATATAAAATTCCTTTCTTCATAATGCTATTTGAATCACCAACTTTGATGTTAAATATCCATCAAATTACCCTTCTTTAGATTTTTTTTAACATTTCACATCACTTATTCTCTAAAAAATACCATCTTTCCCTATAAATTTGAGTGAAACAATCCCTCAAAGTCACAAAATATGTTTTTAAAAACCAATAGTCAAATGGTTCAACTAGCTATTCTCAAAGTTCTCAATTAGTTAAATGTTTTTATGTAAAATCCTATGCATTTGTTCGAATGGAGTTTAGGTGGGCATTTGTTAATCGATGTATATGTTTAGTTAAGGTTATTCTCCACCAAAAATTAAGCATACTTTAACAAACTTAATCAAAAACTAGAACAAAATGTTTTTCTATCAAAATATTTCTCTGTATTCATTTTATCTAGCATGAGCTCACATCTTGTCTAGCCCCTGTGATCCATCTCCAGATCTTTAATTGAAATCACAATTGCAATATGGTAATACACATCAAATAGGAAATTCACTCTTACAATGATTGATTTATGCCTTACTAGAAATTCACTCTTATAAGAATTTATTTTTTCCCAATCTAGTACCAAACACAAAATGATATATGCTCTATTTTGACACTTATCATATTATATATCTCACATATAACATATTTTTCCTCTCGAGGGCCCCAAAACATGTCAAAGAATATGCATTTCTTAATCACAATAATACACTATTATGAGATACAAAATTGACACTATAATATGCATATACACAAGAAACCGTTTGAAACAATAGTGTCATTGTGACACCTTAATCACATTTTACACTCATATTATCACTATATGTTACACACTACATATAATTATAGTCATAGTCATGATTTAAATCGCTAAATCCATCAATTTAATAAAATCCCTAAGATTTAATATAACCCTTACTTAAGTTTTATACACATTTATTTTAGTCCCAATAATCAATCATGAAAACAACACTTAATTCACAAAAGTACAACAATCAATGAAATTTAAAAATTTAAACACATATATTAAAAACCTTATTTGATATACCTCTAATAAGAGTACAAATGAAGTTTGAGTTGATTTAGCATAATCTGTAAACTTTGTTTAGGTTTGTAAGTTTCAAGCTTATGTGGGAGTCTCAATTATCTAAAAATGGTAAGTTTAATCAAGATATGATTCATCCATATAAGAAAGTAGAGTCCTAATCGAAAACTAATTCAACTATCTAGTAGAACTTAGATGTAACTCTACTCAAGATAATTAGCATACAATTATGCTTTTAAAGAATTGCTTATAACTGGGAGACACCTTAAGGTAAGTTCTTATAGCCACTATCATTAATCTCAAATAGAGATTTCTCTACATGTTTAGTGCTTTTCAGGTCACTAACTTTAACATCAAAGTGTCTTTTTCAATAACACTCTTGACCTCTAAGTAGTTGTTTTTGTAGGCTTACATACCTAAGATTAGATCGCCAAGCCTACTATGAATTTAATTTACATCATTATTTGATGTTTACTACTTATTACCCATATAAAAGATTGGATTCTTTTCCTTTAAATGCTACTTGAATCACGAAGCTTGATGCCAAATCTCACTCAAATTACTCCTCTTTAGTTTCTTTTGCATTTCCTATCACTTCTCTAGAAAATCTTTTCTTTTCTTCTAGTTCTAAGCATAACCATCCTTAAAAGTTACATGATATGCTGTTAAAAAACTAATAATCGAAGAGTTTAATTAGTTATTCTCAAAGTTCCCCACTAGCAAAATGTTTTATATAAAACTTATGCCTTTATTTTATTGGATCTTTTAATAGGTATTTATTAATTGATGTACATGTCAGGTTGGGCTTGGCTAGCTAAATCAACTCCTAGTATCTATATAATATTTTCAAAAATTCTCTTAACTTTTCAAAACCTCTTCTATTATCTTAATCTAGTATTCATAAGAAAAGTTATGGTCAATCATCTAAAATTAATTAGTAATGATTATAAAATGAATCCAAATTCTTCTTCTACCAAATTCCTTCATTTGGGTTTAATATCTTCTTTTGATTTCTTCTTAAAAAATGTAAATATTTATCTTGCCTTTTCATAAACTATTGAAATAACTAGATAATTTTATCATAAGTTACATTTAAATTTTCACATAGTGATCAATTTTGATAACTTTTTAAATTATCGAACCTTTTTATATTACAATCAACCCATTTTATTATTATCAAGAACTAAAAATCGATGCAAATCATTTCATATCAATAAATTCTTTAAAATTCAAATTCTATCAAGACCACAAAAGATTATATTTAAAAGAATTTCCCTTTATACACTCATATAATACTACAAATATTATAATTTTGAGGTCCCATAAAGCATGGTATATCATATACGGTCAAAAGTGAAAATGCATTTTACCTTATTTTCCTTGCTTAACCAATATTTTCCCTATTTTTATGTATATCTAAGATTAGATCAAGTTATACAATTAAAAAATCAATTAAGGTGGAGAATTAACTTCTTGCCTTCTTTCTCGACGAACAATAACTTCCTTCCCCTAAGCAATAAACTTCCTTTTATAGAGACTTATTGGTGACTTATTGGTAGGTTACTGCTTTGAGCAAGTCTAATGGAGGCCTCCATTGGAAGCTACTTGAACCTCTTTCCAAGCCTGTGGGTACAAATTACTGAAGTTAGTAATTCCAACACTAAATTCCCCTCTATATATGAGTTGGTGGAAGCTAGTAAGGTCCCTCTAAGAGAAACAACACTTCAATCATCTCACAAAAGAAGGGAAGAAAATCTTATAGGAGTGTGGTGACGGTAGAAATTCCCTCTTAGAAGCCTAAACATTTTCATTCAGCTCTAGTTAATAGGATAGTTTTCCCACCTTTGCAATTATTATAGATAGGAGCTAAAGCCTGGTCTAGTACCTTGGTAGATTTCTTCAAAAACAAGAGGCCCTTTTTTCCTTAAGTTTAGGTTTGGGCACAAACTATAAGGGGTAGTAAGGGATTAGAGAAAATTCTAGTAATTGAAGAGGATTCTTTCCTCTTCAAATTCAAAAATAAGAATAATCTAAATTCAATTATGCAAATTAGTCCCTAGCATATTTGAGATTAGACAATGTTTGTACATAAACAGTTTCCAGGAATAGAGCTAGATAGAACTGGAATAGAATCCATTCCTATATGGATTAATTTTCACATATTCCACTAGAATATTGGACCTTGGATGGTTTGTGCTTTCTTGCTACCACAATTGAAAAACCTCTACCATTTGATTCTCCAATAGTTGTGTGATAGGTGTAGATTGTACTATGTTTTTCTAGATGTTTAAGTGTGTTTTTAAGTATTTCTTAGATGTTATTATGTGTATAGGCTTAGAATTATGTTATTTTTAATGTTTGTATGTATTCTAAGTGTTTATTTAGTTTAAAGCAAGAATTGGATCTTAATTTTACATTTTAAGAGATGTTTGATGTGTTTTGAGTATTGGAAAGTAGGAAATTAAAGAAAATAGAAGAATGGGAAGCATAGAAGTAGGTCACAATTGTAGACAAAAATTCTAACAAATTTTAGCTTTTTCAGCACACAAGTGTTTTGGTCTTTAAACATTTTTGGGCTATTTTTGGAAGCAAATTAAGTTAAAAAACCTAGAAGCCTCAAGAACTATTTAATAACAAGAAAACACACAAAAAAAGATAGCAACCAGCATAAAAAAGTGGATCAAATAAGGTAGATCAAGAAGAACATCTAAGAATTTTAGCTTTCCAAATTAAGTCCCCTATAGAGTTTTTCTTCTTTTCCTTTAGTTATTTCATTGATCTTGATGTGTAATTTGAATTCAAAGATTTGTAACATGTTTATGAAGTTCTAAATTTAAAATTAAGATTCTCAAATTATTTTGTGACTTTGATTATTATTTATTTCAATACATATTCTGGTGTTTGTGATAATTATGCATGCTTATACTTAACAATAAATTGAGAGATTAAGTCAAAAGTAAACATATTAGATTGTGCAATGAGAGTTGGTAGTTTAATAATGTTGAATTTATCAAATTAACAATCATTCAAAGAGAGATCATGTGTGAGAAATTAATTATCCAATAGATAGCTTTAGATCTAATTGAAAATATTAAGGAAAATTATGTGAATTGAGAGGTTGATTGATTAGGGGAAAGTTTAATATGAAAATTTTTAATTCAATTAGGGTTAATTGATTAGGTGTTGAGAGAGTGTAATCAATACCTTAGTAATACAAGATCAAACACATAATTGGATCAACAATAGTTAAAGAAACAAAATAAGGAAAGAATAAGTCCTAAGCAATAAATTTTGATTAAAACCTTAATTAATTTTGCAGCTCACTATTTCATTATTTACTTGGTTTATTTGCTTTGTTTCAATTTTTATTTATTTTTATTCAAATCACGTTCTGAATTCCGTAGGCAAAGTTAGGTTCAAATTAGTTAACCTTGCATAAATCCTAGTAGGAACAATAACCTTATACACTACAAGATATGACCCATATACTTATGGTGTATTGAGGGTTTTATTAGATATAAAACTTGCTCAACAAGTTTATGGCACTGTTGTTGAGTATTTAAGCATTAGGATGATTTGAATTCCTTTGATTTAAGGGATTGTTACACTTTTTTATATGATTAAGATACCCAATCCCAATAAATAAATAAAAATGAAAGTTTGGATGCAAAGTGGAAGATACATCAATCAAGACATCACAAGGCAAGAATGAAGAATTTAAAGAGTTAAACACTAAGAAGAGATAGAAAGAATGATGGTAGAGGAAATACATCACATAGAGAAAAAGACTTATAGGCTTGATAAGGTCAGGGTTCACTACCAATTATCAAGGACTTACGTGTCCATGACTGCAAGTAGCATATAACTTGTTAGAAGAGATGGCAAACAATAGTTAACTTTGGACATCAAATCGAAGTAGATAGTAGTCAGCCTTCTCAAATCCAAAAGGAATGACTACGATTGATTTAGTGACAACATCGCAGGTTGACATTGACAGCCTCACTAAGCAATTAAACAACCTAATAGTCACCTCTTTCTCTCCATTCAAAACAATTGAACATGGATGTGAGCTATGCAAACAAAAGAGCCATATCACAGTTGCTTGCTTCCTAGTGGAAAACAATAACGTGCATCAATTCAAATTTAATAGAGCACAATTTGGTCGCGAAAGTAATAATCCTAATCCATTTGGCTTGGTGGAAGATGTGCTTATAATGGTGGACAAATTTATAATTCCTGTGGATTTCATCATGCTAAACTTTAAAGAGTATTGAAATTGTCCACTAATTTTTAGTATACCATTTCTGAATAGTGGACGAGCTTTGGTTGATGTTGATGAAGACAAACTCATCCTTCAGATTAGTGATGAAAGAGTTAAATTCAATATAAATAAAGTAATAAAGAATCCAAAGGAGGGTAGTTCATTCATAAGAATTGATGTAGTTGAATCTTTAAAGGAAGAAGAAGAAAATGAGGAATAGCTGACAACGAAAATAAGTCTTAAGTATTAAATCTTGATCAAATCATTAATTTAGTAGCTCACTGTTCATCGTTTACTTGATTTATTTGCTTTGTTTTATTATTTTCTCCAATTTATATTATTTATTTTTATTCAAACCACATTCTGCATACCTTGGAAAAAGTTAGGTTCAAATTAGTTAACCTTGCATAATCCTAGTGGGAATGATAACCTTATATACTACAAGATATGATCTGTATATTTGCAGTTTATTGAAGGTTTTATTAGATATAAAACTTTCTCAAAACTGTTTATGGAAGTAAAGAGTAAAAAGGAACTTCTTGAGGCACTAATAGAAATAAGGCTTAATGAGGCTGTAGAGTTGCTCGCAGTTGAAATTCAACTATCATATAATTAGAAGCCTCATTTAGTGAGAAGATATGGAAAGCAACTGTTCAAGATAGGGTACCACTTTGAAGTAATGGGAATTAGTGAATCAGAAGATAATAGAGGTGATGTAATTGTTAATAAATAAAAGAATACATCAAAGGAATCAGGGAAGTTATTAAAGTAACTAAAGTTACAAAACCAACAGAGGCAATAGAGGAGCTACAATCTAGACATTGTGAATAAATATACGTTAATGTTGAAAGGGGCAGTGGAAACTAGAACAATGATATAGATTTAGATGATAAGGCATTTTATAAGGATGATCAAATACAGGAAATGCCAAGGAACAATTAGATGGTGGGCCTATTGGTGAAGATCTCTCCAACCTCTAGCATAAAATCTGGCAGGAAGAAAGAAAATCCTAAGGGGGGTTGGTAATACCACTAACTCTCTTCCTTTATTTATGATCTTTTAGAACATTAGGGGTATGAATAAACCTTATAAAATACAAACTAGAAGCCTTTTATTATAGGTTTGCTTGAGACCATAATCAAACCTCCTAAGTTTCAAGATTCTATTAAGTTTTTGGGATCTAATTGGATCTTGCGATCTAGTCATAAACATGCATAATGTTTATGCTTACAATAAAGACAAGGTTCATGTTATAGCTTGAAATAGCTCAAATCAATTTATCTATTTAGTGTGTAAGAGGGTGGATTCCTCAGTCTCCTTTGAATTGTTTATCATTTAAGCTTCAATTTTTTTCTAAAGAGCCAAGCTATAGGATGATCTTACTGCCATTCAATCTTCAATAGCTATCCTTAGATTATTTCTTGTGATTTTAATTGTCTACTACATTCCTCTAAAGCTCAAGGAGATAGGGTTACTTTCAAAACTTTAGGCAAGGGTCACTTCAGGCATGTTAGAAGTGTTTAACCTAAAATATATGGGCTATCACTTTACTGGAATAACAAACAACTACACAGGTGCTTTACTAGGAGAAAGCTTGATAGAGTTTTGGTTAATAAGGCATAGATAGGTGTTGAATACAAAACACACTACTAGTCTTATGCTCAAAACTATAAGTATACAGGTACTTGTAGTTGAAAGTGGATATCGATCTCACGAGGATTGTGCTTAGGCATCACTTAATTTAGGTAGTTCTTTATTTAAGAAATTGTTTCAATCGAATTTAAAAAGATAAGTAAAATAAAGACAAACTAGAAGTAACAGAGAACAATGCAACCTAAACCAAAATCGTAAACTAAGACTTGGAGAAAATAAAGATTAAACATTAGGACTTGTCATTATCCTTATTTGCTCCCCTCTGATTAATTGATTCAATTTATGTTTGGCCTAAGATTTCTTAAAATTCTAACTACCCTCTCTCAAGGTGTAACTAAATGTCACTAGTTAAATAAATTAGAAATAAGTTTGGGATCTCTTGATGTGCAAAGCCTTTCCTAAACATTCAACTAGATATAAAGCTATCCTATCAGTATTGTATTGATCTATTGAAATGTTTTCCTAATAAATCAATAACTTGTTATTTATAGGTTTATTAATCGACAACTCTCATTGTACAATTAACACAAATTACTAAGCTCACTCTGTCAATTTATGGCAAGGTTTAAGCATAATAAATAACATGATCATATATATCATTAAATCAATAACCAAAGGTTCATAAATAGTTAAGAAATTGAAATAAGATTGAACGGGGCATCTCATCCTCTTCTTTGCCTAATCTGGAAAATCTAGATGATGGGGTGCACTTTGCCCAATCAGAAATGAAATCTTGAATCTCCCCTATCTCTAGGCTCTCAATATGTCTTTTGGCTCCAATGTTAGCCCCAAATTTTTTTTTATTTAATTAAGCATGATTAGATTAATTAAGTAAGTTAAGTTAGCATAAATTGAATTGAGATTAATTAACATGTGATAGCATTAAGGAGTTAAGTGATGAGTTAATGAAATTAAATGAGTTAGTTGGGCTTTAATGAGGTAGGAAAGAAAAGAAAGATAAAGTGGGCTTAAAGATAAGTGGGCCTTGAGTGGTTTAAGGAGGAAATAAGAAGGAAGAAGAAGAAAGGAGTTAGGCTTGGGCCTATGGGCTTAAGTGAGGTTGTAAAGGAGTATAAAAAGGGAAGATTTAAG
Source organism: Erythroxylum williamsii (assembly GCA_027564335.1). Lineage (NCBI taxonomy): Eukaryota > Viridiplantae > Streptophyta > Magnoliopsida > Malpighiales > Erythroxylaceae > Erythroxylum > Erythroxylum williamsii. Next base: position 41,653,167 of record JANITW010000006.1, on the reverse strand, counting down.
TGAGTTGTAGGAGAGGAAGAGAGAGTTTACGAAAATTAAAGGGAGAGGAAGAGAGTTTCGTGCAAGGGAGAAAGAAGAGGAAGAAAAAGAAAGGCTTTGGTTAGGGCTTGATTTTCCAAGAGATCTAGAGGGTTTTTGAAGAAAGTCCAAGAGTTAAAAGTGGAGAGGAAGGCTAGAGCTTCATCTTGAACCAAGAAACTCTTGGTGTTGTTGAAGATTTAAGGTAAGTCATGAAGTTTTGTTAGAGCTTTTGTTTGGGTTATGGTTGAGAAGAGTTGAAAATGGAATGGGTAT
>JANITW010000006.1:41629337-41647102 GCA_027564335.1 Erythroxylum williamsii | reverse complement strand
ATTTTATAGAATAAATAGATCTTGGTTTTCGGGAAATCAAAAATCACGAAAAAGTTTCGTGATTATTCCGCTGCGGTCGGATCAGATCCGAACTCGATTTCCCAACAAGAAATCGTTGGTTACTTAATAGAGGTAGAGGATTCACCAATCATTCCTGCCTTAAAGCTATCAAGCCCCAATAACCTAGAATTTAGTAGGTTAACATAGTTTGGAAGTGTGCTTTAATGCCTAAACCCTCATTTGTTACTTAGTTAGCTGTAACATACAGATTAAAAAATAAAGATACGTTGATTGGTTCAAATGATCATATCTATTTACTATTCGATCTCAGTCTTGAAACTATTAACCATATGTTTTTTTGACATGACTATGCTAAAGTGATATAAGTTCGGATGCGACATATGATGGATATATACTGTCCATATCTGGAATGGAAAGATATTCTTGGTTGGGCAGATAAGCTTTATAGAAGAATGAGAGGAAACTAGCTAAGTATAAGTCTTTGTTTAACTTACTAAGTCTATTCCATCTAGAGAGAAAGGAATAATAGGCTATTCAAGAACTGCAAAATTGATAAATATGTGCTAGCTTACAGGTTCTATTATTGGATTAGAGAAATCTTACCAGTTCACAAGTTTGAAGGAATGAGCGATTCAATAAGAAGAAGATGGAGTTTGGAATGATTCTTAATTATTTCTTATTTCTTATATTGTTTTTAATGTATTAAGTGCCTAGAAAGACTGTGTTGTAACATGATCCTTGTCATTGCACATTTTCCTATTCGATGTTCTTTGCTGAGCTTTTAATGAATTTTTTTCAATTTTAAGAAAATGAAAATGAAAATGAAAACAAACGCTTAAAGATGCACCTACTTGTACAGAGGTTTAAATAAATTATGATAAAACATATTATATGTATATGTATATGTATATTTATATGTATATGTCAAAAAGTAACATGATCTTCTGATGAGGACATATAAAATATGTTATTTTGAAAAGAGAAGTTAATTATTATCTTATGTAGGCTAAACAAAGAATTAATGCTACAAAAATTTCATATGGCTTGTAAACTATAGTCAGTTTTATTTAGATTATAGATTTGCAATTTTTATAGTTACTTTACTAAATACAATATTGAAATCAAGATATCTAAACTTTTTACAAAACATATTATATATATATATACAGATAGAGAGAGAGAGCTATTAAATTTGATCTATTAATAAAACCTACAAAAGTAACATATCATTTAAAAATGATATTTTAAAAATGATTTAAAATATTTCAAATTTAATTTTGACAAACTAATTAAGATATAAAAGTGAATTTTCACATATATGTTATATATAGTTACTAAATTTGATTTATTAATAAAACCTACAAAGGTAACATATCATTTTAAAAATATTTCAAATTTATTTGTAAAAACTTATCAAGCTATACAATTAATATTTTATACATATAGCTATTAAATTTGATCTGTTAATAAAACATGAAAAGGTAATAGATCTTTCGAAAATGATTTTTAAAAATATTTTAAATTTATTTTTATTAAAATTATCAAGTATTAAAAATTTATCTTTGAAATAATGCTTTAAAATATTTAAATAATCATTAAAATATGTTTATTAAAATTTATTGAATCTATAATTCTTATGTAAAAATATACAAAAAGTAGTACATAACCTTCAAAAGGGTGATCTAAGTGATGAAACTAATTTCAATAACATTTCAATTTAATTCAAAAGATGGAATATTCTAGTTGCATTGAGGTGAAGGTATAATTACTTTAATCTTAAAGAAAATGGTCAATTAAGAGTGGCTTTTCTAAATTAAGTAATGTATTGAATAATAGAAATGAGACGCATCAACAACACCACTTAGTTAGAGTCATATTCTTGTTGTTGTTGTAGAAATTAGATGCAATATGCAACTAAGAATTATAACTTAATTGGCTAAAATTGTATTTAAATCGTCGTAGTTGATAATATAGTGCAACTTGAATACTAATATTTTGAAGTATTTAAATTGAATAATAACGTTTTTAAAACTTTCAGAATAGACCGTAAATAAATGAAAATTTTGATGAAATTAACTCTCCATTAGTTAAATATTATATCAATGTTAATGTAACATTATTTTTATTTTTTGAACAAAAAGTGAGCCTTATTGTCGTGTAATTAAGATTTTCAATCAACTAGAAGGTGGATATCCTCAAATTGTTACACTCTGCAACAATCTACAATCTTTTGAATCTCTTATTATCTTACGAATAGTGGGGTCTACTTTATACACTTCAGATCATGAATCTCACTTACCACATGAAATGGAACTCCTTTTCCATTAAAAAAAATAATATTACATCAATATTAATATAACATTTAACTAACAAGAAATTAACAATATTAAAATTTTTATTTATTGAGTCTATTTTAAACATTTTTAAAATTTTAGATTTCAATTTGAATACTTCAAAATATTAGTCTGTTTTGTATTTTATTATAATCATTGAGATTTAAAATTCATTTTTAATCTATCATGCTTCTAGCTTTAAAGAAAATAAAGAGTAAAGACACGAATCTAATCCATCCACGTTATTTCATAATTAAATAGAACATTTTGTTTTTTCATAACTTTATACCACCTAAAGCCCTTTCATAACTTTATACCACCTAAAGCCCTAATCTAATCCTCATCCCATAAAAGCAATCAAAGCAGATTTTCTCAATAATCAGGTGCTGATGGGACAAAAGAGCCATGGTGGTCCAACCAATGAGATGATTGCTTAAAGTTAGTGTTAGTCTATGCCCTTGCAGCTAATTAATTGGATGCAAATTAATGTATGAAATTATATTTTAATTAATGAAAAGGTGTTATTTATCTTTGTGTATAAATTTCATTAATATTTTATGTTTTTATACTAAAGATAAAACCCTTGGAATAATTAATGTGTAATTGAAATTATGATAAGATCATAATTATAAGATTCAATTTACACTCATGTGTTATTCCTAAATATTCCTAGTTGTAGCTTCATCAAGATTGGATATTGTTGAAATGGTAAAACTAGCACACATTATGTTTCTTTCGTATGAAGAAAGTAATCGATCTCATTAATTAAAGTATAGAGATACTAAAACTAATGTGTAGGTGATTATTAGAGAATAAGTCGCTGAATTGACCCAATTATGAGAATTCTAAATGGAATATTACTTATGTGTCTATAGATTATCTCATAATAATAGTTGTATAATTGATCCTCATACTTGAGATAACTGGTATGGGAATTACTGTGTTTTAATGCTACTTATGAATCGTCCTATGATAGTTCAGTCATTAGTAATTGGATACAGTATGGACCATATGTAGATAGTTGAGTAAGTCAATATAGGATTTGTCACTCTCTAGTAATTAGAGAGAATATCCTACTATTCTTGATTAGTAATGATTTATGGAATTCTCTGGCTAAAATAAATTGATATTTGAAAAGAATTATAAATCAATTACTAATTAGCAGTAACGAACATGATTGGATGATAAGAGTAGATACTGTATCAATACTCTGTCCAATTAGAATATTGAATGACAAAATGATTAAATTATACATTATAGTCATGCATGGACAAGTTAAATCAATCACGTTGACATTCCTAACATTTGAGTAATCATGACATGTTGCTATACATCAATCATAATTTATGATTATGAATTATTTAGTTAGAGAATTAAAGATAAATTAAAAGAATTTTTAATTTATCTAATTATAATTGTGAATTAGAATTATAATTTATAATCATTGCCAAATTATTAGGAACCTAACGGTCACACATCAAAAAGTAATTTATAAAAGAAAAATTAATTAAATTAAATGGTACTTAATTATAAAGTTTGAGAAACTTTAGGAATCAAATATGAGATATTTGATTTTATTAAAATTAAATTAATTGGAATTAGAATTTGATTCTAATTATAATTAAAGAGATTTAACTTTAATAAGAGAATGTTATGATTTTTCAATTTAAAGGGAAGAGCTTTCTAGAAGCTGGCACTTTTTGCCTTCTTCCTCTCAGAAGCAGTTTCGGAATTGCTCTGTGGAAGCCATCAGATGATGGACAATTACACAGCTCGTGATTGATCACTCAGATAAAAGATTCAAAGTTTTTCTTCGGAACACAAACAAAGGTATGATTTCTAAATCGAATTTTGTTTTATTCAAGTTTAATCAATTATCGAATCTGCTCAAAATTTATAATTTTTTTTGTTTTCTGCTACGCCTGTGATTCGATCATATTTGGATTCCAACACTGATATCAAAGCCTCCTTTAATTGTTAATCTTAAATTAAAGGCTTGATTATTATTGATTTTGATACAAATTGTTTTGTTAAACTTCGGTGTTTATCTTTTCTGAAGCTGCTATTTTTGTTTAATGTGTATCCTGTTATGGAAAGTGGGTCCTCTCTTGTGCTCTATTTCTGGAATGTTAAGAGTCGAAAACCTATGAAAAACCCATATGTTCATATTGTGTTTTAAGCATGGGTAATGTAGAAATTGTTTCTGTGTTTCCTGTTATGAATATTATGACTATGCATCTTCTAAAAAATCTAGGGTTCCTAAAATTCCTAATTTTTGCCGCCCCTAAATTGTTCGTTCTCTCTAATATGCAATTGCATATGGGATTATTATATGATTCCTTGCAGTTTTTGACTTAAATCCCTAATCCTTACTTGTTTTTTGGGTTTTATGTCTCGTGTTTGAAAGATATGACCCATCAATTTGTCGTGTTTTGAGTTGCCTACAACATAAATGTCGCGAACCATCATGAGTGATGCTTTGCATCTGGCTTCCACATTTTCTGGCTATGTTTATTCTGAGTTTTTCTTTTTGATTGTGTTTACTGTTATTGATATTGTTGAATATAGATGGGCGATTATCACCCATCTATGGAGATTACCATCGAAACTGATGGTGTTGTTGGCCGATTATCACCACTGGAGGTGATTATTACCAATGGAGAAGACGATGGACGTTAATCACCCATCGTAGGAGATGCCATGGATGGCTTCGCTTAAGTTATCCATGGTTGCAAGTGTAGAGAGACGGTGGCAAGGAGTCGACGATAAGGAGGCGACAATTAGGGAACCGTCGGTTGGAGACCTAATAGTAGAGGATGAAAAACATGGAACGTGGCATTATGGTTATTGAGGCAATTGTTCGAGCAACGTGGTTGGCGGTTCGAAGAGTCAAATGACATGGGAGAGTTTCAGAAGGAGGAGATGGCTTTATGGAGAAGACAATGGGGTGCGTGTCCATCGTCTTCGTAGAACGTCTCCTACAGACGTGACTGGCGAATACCTTTGACTACACACGCCCACGCTCCACGTGTGTTACCATCTAGCGCGTGCATTGCTCGCGCCACACACCCTCCCACCCAATTTTTATGTGTTTTAAAAATATTTTAAAACCCTAAATTGTCTTTAATTAATTTAACAGAGATTAAATTAATTTCCACTCCTAATAAAATTAAAAAGTGTTTTATTAATTTTGAAAATTATTTTCAAAGGAACATTTACTAGAAAAGATTTTGGAATTTAATTTAATTTTTCAAAAGTTGAATTATTAAATTAAATTTATTATCAAATCAATAATTAGAATCAAGAGAAAGTTTTAAATAATTTCTTTCATAATTGAATTATGTTTGAAATTATAAGTATAATGAGATTATATTATTTTGATGATATCGGATTTCTTTTTTTAAATTTTAAATCCCTCAATAAAATATTAAGTACACGTTATGAACGTGATAGTTGTCTTCCATTACTTAAGAATAAAATCATAATTCTATTTATTGTTTGACTTGTTGAGTAAACTCAAGGTCACTTTAACCTGAATATGTTTTGTCTTAAATTAATGGGTTCTACTTAACTAAAATTGTATGATTTGGATGAGTAAACTTATGATCATATAAATTTAGAAACAGGGTTAGGAATAATATATTTGATATATTTTGGCAAAAGTTGTCACCTAATGGTATTAGGAATCACATGAGATGTAATTAAAAAAATTCTACCTAATTTAATTTTAGTTAGTTTGTTAAGCAAACTCAAGATCAATTAATTTTAAATAGGATCCTAGCCCACTAAGAAATTATTTGATAAATTTTAGAAATAATAGTGAGGGCTATTATTTTGTAGAAAATAGTGGGAGTAATCAAATATTTCAAAAGTCCTTATTTTATTTAATTTTTGGATATAAACTAATTTATACTCCTTTTATGTTTTTGTGGTTATTGAATTTGAAGATGAATACTAAACTAACATTGAGGAGCATCTTAGATGCAAAAGCTAATTGGACCCAACTTTTTGGACTTGCTACGAAACCTAAGAGTAGTTCTCAGGGAAGAGACGAAGTTGTATGTTCTTGATACTCCTGCTCCATCTGAACCTTGTTCAGATGCTACTGATGAAGAATGGGAGAAATATCAGTGTTATATTTATAACGTTGAACAAGCTACATGTGTGATGTTAGCTTGCATGTCTCCGAAACTTCAGAGGTAATATGAGAACATGGATGCACCTACTATGATACTGAATCTTAAGGAGTTAATTGGTGTATAAAGTAAGGTAGAGAGATATCAAATCTCCAAGGCACTGTTTCAATACAAGATGACATAAGGATCTTCAGTCAACACTTATATGCTGAAAATGGGTATATTGAAAAATTGGCCCAATTAGGTTTTGTTATGGACCATAAGTTAAGCGTTGATCTGGTGCTGCAATCACTGAGTTCGAGCTTTTCACAGTTCGTCATGAACTTCAACATGAATCAGAAGGACATGACACTTCCTAAACTATTGAATATGCTAAAGACTGCAGAATGGTGCCTTAAGAAGGAACCTAGTTCTGTACTTGTTGTTAGTTCTTCTAAAAGCAAGAAAAAGGGTCTTAAGAAGAATAATAACAAGAAATAGGAGGCCTCTACTAATGTAGTAAAGACCAAAGGAGCTGTCAAAAGGAAGAACAATGATAAGGGCACATGTTTTCATTGTAGGGTCAACGGATATTGGAAGAGGAACTGCCCCTCTTATCTTGCTAGCCTGAAAGATAAAAAGCTTAAAGAAGCTGGTTCTTCAGGCATGTTTATGATTGAGATCAATCTTTCTACTTTTGTTTCACATTCTTAGGTATTAGATACTGGTTGTGGTTCTCACTTGTGTAATAAAATGCAGATGTTAACAAGGAGTAGATCATTGAAGAAAGGCGAAGTGGACCTGCGAGTTAGCAATGAAGCAAGAGTTGCTGCATTAGCTATAGGGACTTGTAGTTTAGCTTTGCCTTATGGCCTTATATTAGAACTTGATAATTGTTTTTATGTTCCTATTATTACAAGAAACATCATTTCTATTTCTTATTTGGATTTGAATGGATTTCGTTTATAATTAAGAATAACAGTTGTTTTTTTATAAAGATGATGTTTATTATGAATCTAGATTGCTTACAAATGGTTTATATGAGTGAGATCTAGAAAGGCCAATTCTTAACATAAATAGTAAGAAATGTAAATTAACCAAACTCCATCTTATTTTTGACATTGTAGATTAGTTCATATCAATGAAACTAGAATCACAAAATTGCATAAAGAAGGATATTTAGATCCTTTTGATTATGAATCATATAAAATTTGTGAATCTTGTTTATTGGGAAAGATAACCAAACTACCCTTTAAGGGAAAGGGACAACGTTCTAATGAGTTACTAGAATTAGTACATTCAGATGTATGTGGACCTATGTCCACAAATGCTAGAGGTGGATACTCATATTTCATTACGTTCACAGATGACCATTCTAGATATGGTTATGTGGACTTGATGAAACAAAAGTCAGAATCATTTGAAAAGTTCAAAGAATTTAGACTAGAGGTAGAGAAATAAACTAAAAAAAGTATTAAGATACTTAGATCATATCAAGGTGGTGAATACGTAGACTATGAGTTTCTTGGTTACCTAAAAGAGAATGGGATTCTCTCACAATGGTCTCCTCCTGCAACTCCACAACATAATGGAGTTTCTGAGAGGAGAAATTGTACACTATTGAAGCATGTTATATTTGATAAGCTTCAAGCTAAATCAAATAAATGCAAATTTGTGGGGTATCCGAAAGAAACTTTCGGTTATCAATTTTATCATCCTATTGAGCAAAAGGTGTTTGTCTCAAGACATGCTACATTCTTAGAAAGAGAATTTGTTTTCAAAGAAAGTAGTGGGAGTGAAGTTGAACTTAGAGAAGTTCAAAAGCCACAAATTCACATCGATATGGAGCAAGAACCTCAAGTTGATACATATGATGTACAACTAAAAGTTTAAAAAACACATAGTCTATGACAAACTAGTAGGATACGTCGTCCTCCCACTAGATTAGATCTACATATTGAGCATGGAAAGGATAACGCATCACTCATAAATGATGAGCTTACTACTTTTAAAGAAGCAATGTCAAACATTGATTATTTAAAATGGCAAGAAGCCATGAAATCTAAAATAGAATCCATGTACACGAACTAAATCTAGACTTTGGTGAAGGCACCTGAAGGTATAGTACCTATTGGGTGCAAATGGATTTTTAAAAGAAAAAACTGGCATGGATGGAAATGTACATACATACAAAACAAGGTTGATGGCAAAAGGTTACTGACAAAAACAAGGAGTTGATTTTGATGAAACTCTTTTGCCAGTAGCAATGCTTAAATCTATAAGAATTTTTTTTGCTATAGCAGCATACCATGATTATAAAATTTGGCAAATAGATGTCAAAAAAAATCTCTCAATGGGAGTTTGTATGAGGATGTGTACATGACACAACCTGATCAAATATTCAAGTTACAAAGGTCCATTTATGGACTTAAGCAAGCGTTGCAGAGTTGGAACATTTGTTTTGATGAAACAATCAAAGAGCTTGATTTTATCAAAAATATGGATGAACCTTGTGTTTACAAGAAGGTAAGCGGGAGTGCAATCATTTTCTTAGTGCTTTATGTAGATGACATATTGCTTATTAGAAATGACATTTCAATGCTCTAGTTTGTTAAGATATGGTTATCTAAGAACTTTTCTATAAAGGATATGGGAGAAGTAGCCTATATACTAGGTTTAAAGATCTATCAAGATAGATCAAAAAGGTTGCTTAGATTATCTCAATCCACGTACATAGATAAAGTGCTAAAGAAGTTTAGCATAGAGAATTCCAAGAGGGGATTCTTACCCATATCACATGGGATTTCTCTCTCATAGAGTATGTGTCCACAGACACAAACAGAGAGAGATAAAATGGATTGTATTCCATGTGCTTCAGCAATTAGATCAATCATGTATGCGATGCTATATACTAGACCAGACGTCGCTTATGCTTTGAGAATAACAAGCAGATATCAAGCTAATCTTGGTACATGTCACTGGTGGTTGTGAAAAATATCCTGAAGTAATTAAGAAGGACTAAAGATATTTTTTTGGTCTATAGAGGAGTTGAACTGAGAGTTTAGGTTTATTTAGATGCTAGTTTTCAATCTGATCAAGATAATAGTAGATCAAAGTCAGGATATATGTTTACTCTTTATAATGGTGCAGTTAGTTGGAAGAGTTCTAAACAACTAACCATCGTAGATTCAATGATCGAAGCATAGTACATTTCAACATAAGAGGCGGGAAAGGAAGCAGTTTAGATCAAGAAGTTCATCACTAAACTTGGAGTGGTTCCTAGCATTGTTGAGCCCATGGTATTGTATTGTGATAACAACGGTACTATTGCGTAAGCAAAGGAATCTAGGTCTCATCAATGGTCCAAACAAGTACTCAAGAAGATTCACTTGATCAGGTTGATAGTAGAGCGAAAAGACATAACATTAGAGCGAGTTCCCACTAAAGAGAATCTAGCAAATCCTTTTACTAAGCCATTGTCTCAAAAGAGACATGATCGTCATATAGATAGATATGGCATTAGATTCATAGGTGATTGGCTTTAGTGCAAGTAGGAGATTGTTAATATATGCCCTTGTAACCAATTAATTGGATGCAGATTAATATATGACATTATATTTTAATTAATGAAAAGGGGTTATTTATCTTTGTGTATTAATTTCATTAATTTTTTATGTTTTAATACTAAAGATAAAATCTTTGAAATAATTACTGTACAATTGAAATTATAATGAGATCATAATTATAAGATTCAATTACACTTACGTGTTATTCCTAAATATTCTTAGTTGTAGTTTCATCAAGACTGAATATTGTTGAAACAATAAAACTAGCACACATTATGTTTCTTTCTTATGAAGAAAATAGTTGATCTCATTAATTAAAGTATAGAGATACTAAAACTAATTTGTGGGTGATTATTGGAGAATAAGTCACTGAACTGACCCGATTATGAAAATTCTAAATGGAATATTTCTTATGTATATATGGATTATCTCATAATGATGGTTGTATAATTGATTCTCATACTTAAGATTACCAAGGTATCTAGTATGGAAATTACTATGTTTTGATGCTATTTACGAATCTTCTTAGGATAGTTCAGTCGATAGTAATTGGATGCAGTAGGAACCATATATAGATAGTTGAGTAAGTCAAAACAAGATTTGTCATTCTAAAGTAATTACAAAGAATATTTTGTTGTTCTTGATTAGTAATGATTTATGGAATTATCTAATCAGAGTGAATTGATATTTGAAAAGAATTATAAATCAATTACTAACTAGCAAGAACGAACATGATTGAATGATAAGAGTAGACACTGTATCCATACTCTGTCCAATTAGAATATTGAATGACAAAATGATTAAATTATACATTATAGCCATACATGGATAGGTTAAGTAAATCATTTTGACATTTTTGATATTTAGGTAATCATGACATGTTGCTAGATGTCAATCAAGATTTATGATTATGAATTATTTAATTGGAGAATTAAAGATAAATTAAAAAAAGTTTTAATTTATCTAATTCTAATTGTGAATTAAAATTATAATTTATAATCATTGTCAATTTATTAGGAACGTAAAAGGTCACACATTAAAGAGCAATTTATGAAAAATATCAATTTAATTAAGTTGGATATAATTATAAAGTTTAAGAAACTTTATGAATCAAATATGAGATATTTGATTTTATTAAAATTAAATTAATTAGAATTAGAATTTGATTCTAATTGTAATTAAAGAGATTTAATTTTAATAAGAAACTATTATGATTTTTCTATTTAAAGAGAAGAGCTTTTTAGAAACTAACACTTTTTGTCTTCCTCCTCTTAAAAGTAGTTTGAGAATTGTTTTGTGAATATCATCAGAAGCTGAACAATTAGACAACTCAGAAGCTGAACAATTAGACAACTCATGATCGATCACTTAGAGAAAAGATTCAAAGTTTTTCTTCGGAAAGTAAATGAAGGTACGATTTTTAAATCGCATTTTATTTTATTCAAATTTAATTAATTATCGGAATCTGCTTGAAACCTGTAAAAATAATTTTTTGTTTTCCGCTGCGCTTGTAATTCTATCACAGTTGGATTCCAATAGTTAACTCATCAAATTATCATGTTGTTGATCTCTCTTAAGAGCAGATCCTCTGTTTTAGTTAATCAAGTTTGACCCTGTTTTATTAAACAAAATTTGCTCTGTGAACAAAATTTAATATTAAAGAGTTAAAAATACTCTAACGAAACAGTGCTCCAGCCCCTTTAAGCTACTGTAGCGACTAACTCACGAGTCAGGATTTCTGGGAATGCCATCATCTTTGTCAGGACTTTTTATCGAACTCGTTAAAATACCAGTCAGTCAGTACCTATCTTCGATATTTTGAATTCCATGCTTTGCTTTATCCGGGGAGACAAAGTGGAGAGGCGTCTCATCGGTTGTGGGGCCCATTCCACTGGCTTAGCAGTATTAGCAGTAGCTGCTGTTCTAGACGACACCTGTAAGTACTCTGATTTAAACTTTCATACATACACGCTCTTTGCATAGAGCGTTGCTCCGGGAGCTCCGGGAGGACTATCTTTTCTACTACCCTCAAGCCCAGGGGTCTCACGCGCCACTTAACGTACTTCTCACCCAATTTTGTTAGGAAGAAAATAAAAAAGCAAAACGCGGTATTTTTAGGGCATAAGTTCAAGATTCACTTTCTTTATCAATATTTTCATTTAAAAATTTAGAACAATAAAATAAGAACTTTTTTTTTAAATTTTAACATATAAATTTAATATTTAATAATAAGATAAATTATAAATTTTCATTAATTTTATAATACTAGTTTAAAATTTTAAAAGTAGTAATAATTTTTAAAATTTTAATTGTTGTATAAATAGTTTACTATTGACTCATAATTAATGACTTTAACGTTCTAAATGTTAGATTAAATATTACAAATTAAAAAATATAAATCCCTAAAATCTGCATCGTCTTTACAGTCGACTATTTTCAAAAGATCCCTACTACTTAAAATGTTTTTCATGGTCGTTTTTATGATATTTATTTGTCTTCTTGTGTCTTCTACAAACACTGATTATCTAGATCGATAGTCAACAGAATTTACACCTTTAATAGCCGAGGTCAAATATAGATGCAAAATCTCATAAGCTTTTTCCTATGTCGTTTCTATTGGATTCTCCATTGTCACGACCAATAGAACTTTACCAATGGAGGCAATTAAAGCTGACAGGTCACATCTAGAACTACCACCATCAGCCATTTCCACTTGAGGAAATCAAGAGTTGTATGATTGGGACTTTTCCATCATTAATTGTTAATTTATCAATTAGTTAAATTTTATGCATGACATTATTACTTTAATTAATAAAAAACTTTATCTTTATGTATTTTGCTAATTACATTTGATATTTTAGTACTAAAAGTAAAATCTTTAGAATAATTATTATACAAATGAAATTATGATGAGATTATAATTATAATATTCAATTAACATTTATTTATTGTTCCTAGTTTTAATTTCATTAAGAAAAGCATTGATGAAATGATAAAACTAGCACACATTATATTTCTTTCTTATAAAGAAAGTAATTGATTTTAAATAAATTAAAATATGAAGATACTTAAACATACGAGTCTTTATTAGATAATAATTTTACAGAACAAACCCTAATATGATGATCCCCAATGAAATATTACTTATATGCTTATAGATTTTATTATTATGATGATTGTATAATTGATCCTTAGACTTAAAATTACTAGAATATCTCATGTAAAATTACTATATTTTAATGCTATTCATGACTTATTCTAAAGTAATTAGAGAAAATGTTCTATTGTTTTTAATTGGTAATAATTTAAGGAATTCTTTAACCATAGTAAATTGAGATTTGAAAAGACTTTTTCAACTATCAACTATAAATAAATTACTAGTTACAATAATAAGCATGATTGGATTTAAGGAGTAGATACTAAATTCATATTCTATATGCAATTGGAACATTGGACGGTGACATAATTAAATTATATACCATAATCATGCATGGACAAATTGAGTCAATCCATTTTGACATTCCTAATATTTAGGTAGTTATGACGTTGCTGGACATTAATTTTGATCTATGATTATAAATTATCTAATTAGAGAATTAAAGATAAATTTAAAAGAGTTTTAATTTTTCTAATTCTAAATGAAGTAGAATTATAATTAATAATCATTGTCAACATATCAGAAACTAATGAATCACACATAAAGAACAATAAAAAGAGAAAATTTAATTTATATTAAGTTAGACTTAACTGTAAAGTTTCAAATATGAGATATTTATTTTATCAAAATTAGATAAAATTAGAATTAAAATTTGACTTTAATTATAATTATAATATTTAGTTTTAATAAAAAAATAAACCCTAATTCTTTTTTCTATTTATAAAAAATAAGTCAAAGGAGCTAGCACTCCTACTTATTCCTCTCAAATATTAAGTAATTTTTAATACTCTATAGATATTATTCGAGATTAATTTTTAATACTCTATAGATATTATTAGAGATTGGATGCTTAGACATCACTGTGTTAACATTTATGAAAAGGATTTTGTAGAAATTTGAATCAAGTATAATTCATTTTTTTATTTATTCAATTATCGATATATGATAAAAAAAATTGAAAAAAAAAGAAATTTACCACGTTCGTGATTAGATCATGTTGGTTTTATAACATCAATTCCTTCAAACCAGAACCTCCGCTACAAGGTAAGACAAGCCCAAAGCTAATAGGAACTGAGGCACTATTAGGCTCTACTTGCCTATGAGCTTATTACATATTGTTTTAACGAATAAATGATGCAGATGATGATATAAGCCCTAGCCCACAAAGCAAAAATGCATTTGTTGCTACATTACCCATTTGACAGCTTTTTAAAATAATGTAGTTGCATGCATAGCTAGTTGTGGTGGTGGTGCATGTGCCCTACGCTCTTGCCCTGTGACACCAAACAATGACAATTGGTGATCAGACGAAAGACGGAGCAATATGGGTTCAAAAGAGGTGGATGGAACTGGAAGCATATCAGTTTAGTGATCAGGTGGTTCCATGGATCCCATCAGGGTAGAGAATGCAGGTGCTTGAGGAGATTATAAGCTTCCTGGTGTAGTTGATGAATCAAATAGACTAACAAACCTACTACTACTGGTGGTACCATTGTTGTTTGAGCCAGTACTACTATATATTATAGCCCATTGCTGTTGGAATTGTTGCCACCTCTGTTTTTAAATCCGGACTGGACCGATCAGTCCGACCAATCCGACTGGTGACCGGTCGGTGGTCCGGTCCGGTTTATCTCTTAAAACCGGTATTCAATTGACCCAGTCTGAATCGGTCAAAATCGGTCAATTGACCGATTTTTGACCGGTCTGACCGGTTCGACAATTTTTTTATTTTTTTGATTTTTTGATTTTTTAATATTTTTAATATTATATATAATTAAACATAATTATTGCATAATTATTACGTCACACCGGTTTAACCAGTAGTTGAACCGATCTAACCGGTCAAACCGGTGATCAATAAAGTCACTAATTCGATGACCGATCCGAGTTTCAGAACATTAGTTGCCACCATTGTTGTCACCTTATTTATAACAATCATCAGAAGTCGGTTCTTACCATTGAAAAGCCTTTAAACCGAAAAGTAGAGTCAATAACGATTTCACTTATCGAGCTAAACCTATAATTCTTTTTTTTTTTTTGTGAATTGCGATTATCTTTTGATTGGCTTTTATGGAAAATGAATTCCAAATTTTGGAAAAAAAAAAGTGTCTTACGTTAATTGTTCATTTTAATTTCAGAGCTGCATTGTTCTGTTCATCGTATAATAATAAAATTTTGTAAAATTTTGTAAATTTTATTGTTTGTGGTACTTGATATGTATGGTTATAATACTATTAAGTTTTGTAATTATGATGCATTCGAGGGCCAAGCCTAGAGGTGTTTTTAGAGTATATGGGTCAATCTCTTAACTGATTTGGTTTCTTATACTTTGTATTAGTTGCTTTATAAGGTTTTCAATGATAAATTTGTATCTTTTCATAAACAAGAAGAACTTGGCAAACATATGGATTAGGAAATTTTGTATACATATATGATTTACCTTCAATAATTTTAAAAGGTAAACCTTACTATTATTTTTTTTTAAATTTTAATGCAATATAACTTATTCATAAGAATGTTTTTAGTTAGATAACTTCAAAGATAACTTTATTTCTCGCTATTTAATTAGTTAATCTTATAAAATTGAAACTGCAATTTAATTACTTAGACAAATCTCTTACAATTGGTCACTTTTGTTTACAAGAACTTAACTTCATTTAAAGTTCAAAAGTAAATCAAATGTGATAAAAAAATAGTAAAATATTAAATATATACTTGGACTAGAAATCAACTAACATATAAGCACAATTCATATCAACAAAGGTGATGATTGAATGGGGGATATGATCGGGTCACCCTACACCTAACTGAAGGCAAGAAAGAATATGACAACACTTTCATTGAAAGGTAGAAACTCATACCTTAAGGTTGAGGCAAAATTCAGAACATCATAAAGATGAACATTCTTTTAAAATGCTTTTGAATCCACCTAAATCTCCTTCAAGGAATTAGCAGTAAGCATCATGTATAGCTCGTGCATGTCTTAGAAACATTTCAGATTATACTTCGAGCAAAACTCTCAATTGTAGATTCACTGTGTCTATATTATGGATAAACTATGATGCATTATATACCTGAGAAATGACAATTAACTGACATATATAATAACACCAAACTACAAAGTACACCATTATTAGGTTACTAAAATTCATGCAAGCTTCAACCAATCAAGTCTAAACGAAAAAGGTAATATGAGACTTTATGGAGATAAAAGAAGAGATATAGAAAGGTATTATAAGAGTATATTCAGTTCTAATCGACCTCACTATTATTATTGTTATTGTTATTATTATTATTAAGATAAAAATAATTAAATATTATGAATTATGTATCTTAATTTATGAATATTTGAGCTGTAATTATCATATAAAATATTGAACAATTTCTTATTATATAATAATTTAACACAATTTGATTATGCTATTAACAATGTTAACAATATGATATACATATATGCATTTTTTAGAATATTAACAATATGATATACATATATGCATTTTTTGAGAAAATAAATAATTGAATTAAAGTTCAAGGAGCTATAAAATATGTGCCAAACAGTACTACAATTTGATAAAGCGTAACTTACAAGCTAAACATAGTTGCTACCAAAGTTATGAATACTTTATTGGACTTGGTATCACATTGAGTTCTGGAACGGTATTATACTGGTATTGGTTAGTATCGGATAACGTTTCAGATAATTTTTTAAATTTATGAAATAATTCCTAAAATTTTTAAAAATTGCAAAATTGTTGTCCATTGGTATATTTTGCAATTGTATTGTATACTTTACTAGTTTATTGTTTACAACAACTATGTTTTCAAAAATTTTAATAATAAATAATAATAACAATTAATATGAAATAACAATAATTTTTAAATATTTCACATATAAATAATAATCATAATTAATATAAACAAAGATAATCATCATCATACAACTATAAAATTAAGAATAATACAAAGCATTTAAAATATTACAATAATACAATTTCATCATTTTAATAAATAATATTACATCAAAAGATTCAAAATATCCAATAAAAAAGAACAATAAACCTCCTTAAACAATTTACAAAAAGAGTTAATGACGAAGAAACAATCAAGTAAAAGTTAAACATGAAACAATAATATTACAATTACATTACATATATAGAATTTAACATAAACATCAATTACAAGTAAAATTAAAAGAAGAGGAAAAACAAAAACCTGGAATTCAATCGTTAATAGGAGAATACCCGCTAGAACTGCACTGATCCCAATGATTATTTGATACAAAATTCTTATCATTGAGAGGAGCTTCATCATCATTATCATTCAAATTTAATGCACCAAATGATATGTCAATGCTTTCCTATCCAAGATTATCTTCCAAATTTAAATCATTCACATCAACTAAATTGGGTTCTTCATAAACCCAATCCGCCAAAACATCAATATAATCAATGACAATTGGACCAGTTGAACTACTTATGCTATTAAGACTCATAGTAAACAATTAAATTTAATTATTAGAAAATTATAAGAAATTATATCGAAATTAATAATGATAATAATGAAAATAACATAC
>JANITW010000006.1:41614914-41629237 GCA_027564335.1 Erythroxylum williamsii | reverse complement strand
AACAATTAAATTTAATTATTAGAAAATTATAAGAAATTATATCGAAATTAATAATGATAATAATGAAAATAACATACTTTTCCCTAAGCTTTAAATTGTAAGGAACAACAACTAAGTCATTCAACCTCTTATTCTCAAATCTATTCCTTTTCTTTAAGTGGATAAATTCAAACGTGCTCCAGTTTCGTTCACACCCAATTGCACTAACACATTGACTTAAAATTCAAATCGCAAATATTTTCAATTCTGGAACACTATTTTCGAATTGATCCCACCAAGAAATTGCAACTTATAAGATAATAAAAGTAGTGTTATAAATAAAATAAAGTGATAATTAATTTTCAACAAATAAGAAATAGGAAATAACTAATACTTGGAAAAAGTTTTTCTCTTTGTCGAATAACAATCAGCATTCAAAAATCCCCATAAGACAATTTGAAAAGCTCCATTTGTGAGCTTAAAAGATCTTGTATCGTGTCAAGAGGAACAATTGTTGTAATTATGAAAAGCATTCCTCTATTAACTTCAACTTGTTTTAAAAGATCCAATCTAAAATACACATTATGATTCAAAAATGCCCTAGCTGCAAACAATGAAGAAGAAAATTGTTTTCCCCTTCTTTCATTAATGATTGAGAGATATGATGTGTATAAAGAAGACCTATTTTTTAAAATAGCCTTGATTACTTCTGTCGCTCTCTCCATAGCATCAAAAATATAACCCATTGTTGGCTTTTCTTTACCATCAGTTAATCGAAGCACCCTCACCAAAGAGTCACAAACTCGGATAACAAATTGACATTGTGACCAAAATTCTCTATCTTTCAACATAATACTACAAACCTCGACTCCAGCATTAAACCTAGCACGCTGAGATGTAGCACACTTATCACTTTTAAACATTTGCTTTAACTCCTTCTTCATCGAAACAAAAGACTGAAATGATAAAAATTTTTGTTGTAAATCTTGTCATAGCAGGACAATACAAATTTCTACCATTGATAAATTCCCTTCTCATCAAATTCAAAATCCATACACTATTATAAATGAATTTTGTCACCTTTTTAGCCTTCTGTATGGTCTCATCAATAACAAAAAAATAACTAGGATCTTCTATATTCTCCAGCATTAAGTCAATGCAATGTATCACACAAGGAGTCCAAAAAAATAAATTATAGGTCTTCTGCAACCTTTTCCCTACCACTTTATAAGCAGAATCATTGTCAGTAATAAACTGAACAATGTTATCCAGCTCTACTTCATTCACAACTTCATCAAATATCCCAAACAAAGTCTCAGCATTTCTAATAAGGCCAGATGCATCAATAGATTTCAAAAACATAGAGCCAATTGAGAATAAACCAAAAAAATTATAATAGGCTCTTGTCTCCTATTTGTCCAACCATCACACATAATTGAATATCCATAAGTACTCAACTCACTCTTCTTTCAACCAATTAATTTCTAATTTCAGAAATAGCACAACTCAAAAGTTTACCTATTAAGTCATCAATCAATGGCCCTTTGTATCTTGGACCATAAGAAGCTATTGCATCCATCGTAAGTTGATAATAATAAGACTGAGAAGCATTGAATGACGAACTTGTATCATACCACCATCTAGCTACTGCCATATTGACA
This sequence comes from Erythroxylum williamsii, assembly GCA_027564335.1. Classification (NCBI taxonomy): domain Eukaryota; kingdom Viridiplantae; phylum Streptophyta; class Magnoliopsida; order Malpighiales; family Erythroxylaceae; genus Erythroxylum; species Erythroxylum williamsii. The sequence continues at coordinate 41,627,597 of JANITW010000006.1, read as the reverse complement.
TTGTGAGTCGCATCTCTTGATTGCATGTACTACGAATTGAAGGTTAGGCTCCAGGAGTTATTTGTGGTACAAAGAAACTAGTCACCTATCTTCTTCTCTCCTTCACATCAAATTCTTTACGATCTTGAGATAGAATACTACCAGTACCAGTATCAGTACCACTTCCAACTTCAACGTTTCCATAATCACCATTGAAACTAGAAAACAAACTTTCACTACCAATTTTAAAATTTAATCTTTCCCTTCTATCTTTCTCAAATTGATGTTCATCAAGTAATGTTTTCATCTGCCACTTTACATCATGAATTACTTTTTTACAGGCTTCCATATCTCCTTTAATCCCAGCTAAATGCCTTTTTAATTGGGTGATTCCTTCACATTTCAAATGCTTGGTACAAAATAAGCAAAAGGTATGATTCTTTTGATCGAGAACTGTACCAACGTGAGCTCAAGCTGGATCACTATATTTTCTTGAAGTAGGTTGATCAGGAGTATTTGAACTTCCTTCCATTTATCTGTACACAAAATAAATAACACATAATTTCAATACACAATGATAATATGCATGTCCATCTTATATAATATAACTCATTCTATATGAATCAAAAGCTAACAATTCAAAACATTTAACATATATAATAAGTAACACAAAACATACTCCAATAATTTGCAATTTCAACAATTACAAAACAATCATAATGTTAATTCTATTTCTTTCCATTTCCAACAATTTCCATCTAACAAATAGAAAACATTCACAATTGTATTTTCAAATTTAACAATTTCCAATTCTAACAATCACAAAAATTCATTATTGTATTTTCATTCCTAACAATTTCTAACAATTTTCAATTCCAACAATCACAAAACATTCAGTATTGTTGTTCCATTTCTAACAATTTTCAACAATTTCCAATTCCAACAATTACAAAATATTCATAATTTCATTTTCATTCTAACAATAACCAACAATTTCTAACCTCAACAATCACAAAATGATCATAATTTCATTACCAATTCCAATAATTTTCAACAATCACAAAACAATCACGATTCCATTACCAATTCCAACAATTTTCAACAATCATAAAACAATAATGATTCATGATTCCATTATAATTCCAACAATTTTCAACAATCACAAAACAATCATGGTTCTATTATCAATTCCAACAATTTCAAATTCCAACAATCACAAAACATTCATTAATGTTTTTCATTCCTAACAATTTCCAATTCCAACAATCACAAAATATTTATAATTCCATTTCCATTCCAACATAACTAACAATTTCCAATCCCAACAATCACAAAACAAACATAATTTCATTACCAATTTCAACAATCACAATTCTATTACCAATTCTCACAATTTTTAACAATCACAAAACAATCATGATTCCATTACTAATTCTAACAATTTCCAGCAATCACAAAACAATAATGATTTCATTACTAATTCCAACAATTTTCAACAATCGCAGAATAATCATGATTTCATTACCAATTCCAACAATCACAAAATAATCATGATTCCATTACCGATTTCAACAATTTTCAATTCCAATAATCACAAAACATTCATAATTTTATTTCCATTCTAATAATTTCCAATTCGAACAATGACAAAACATTCATAATTCCATTTCAATTTCTAACATTTCTAAACAATTTCCATTTTCAATTCCAACAATTATCAACAATTTCCAATTTCCAATTCCCTTTCCAACATAATATTTGGGCATGTATAATTTTTTTTACAATAAATCAAATATGAAAAGACATCCCAAATGTGTAGTTTATCATTATAAATAATGATTAAAAAGGGAAAAAAGTGTTTAAATAGTTTCCTTAAGTATGTTGTAAACTATGTATGTAATTGTAAATAAAATTAGATGTAAATGATTATTTTATTAAAATAAAAAATAAATAAAAAATTAATACTTGGTGTAAATGCGATGCAGTAAGCAGTGGTGCTTGGTGCGGTGTGCGGTGGTGCGATGGACCTCAGCTGCGACGATGATGACTGTAGCGGGTGCTGGCGTCTTCAAGCAATGTGGAGGAAGGTTGAAGATGAACTAATGAAGATGGCGAGACCACGACAGAGGAGGAGGAGCGAGGGAGGACAAGGCTGAGGCGGTGACATCACGACGACGAGTCGTTGACGGCAAGAATGGGAGAGAGAGACAGTGAGAGTGAGTGAGGCATGCAAGAGAGAGATGAGAGGTAAGGATCGCAGTCAGGGGAGAGTCGGTTTTTAGGGTTAGAATTTTGAAAATTTGCAAATTGGTCCTCATAGTTTTTCCTTTTTACGGAACCATTGAAATTATTCTATATTGTTGGTACTGACCGGTACTGGCCGAAAAAAGCTAGTACCGACCGGTATTTTTGTCCGATATCCACAACACCCGTACCGGTTCCATTTTTCGGCCTATACGGTACGTATTGACTGGTACGGTTTAGTAAGATACGATATTCACATCATTGGTTGCTACTACTTAATGATTAAACAAGCAAGTATTTCTAAAGTTCTTTATTGTTCAATGGATAAAAAAAAACAAGAAATTCTTGTAACTAAAGTAAATATACTAGCAAGATGCTTTATTTGTGTTTGTTTGAACTTAAATCATCCTTTTTCTCTTAGAGTACTTAAAGGGAGTCTCTAATTGCTAGTAATGAAAGGATCATTAAAGTGTATTTAATGAATTACCAAGTGCAATCTTATCCTTCCAATTAGATCTTTGAGCAAGATACTCCTTTGCATATTTTGGTTGAGGAAAAGCCTTTGATTTTGCCCATTCTATATGTTATATACTATATAACTTAATGCGATTTTGAATACCAAGATATCCTAAATTTGTAGCTTTTTACATTTTGAATAATGTTGTACTAGTTTCCCTATGGAATAATGAGATTGCAAAGTTGTAAGATGTTTTCCCAAAAGATATTTTGAGTAGCAACAGTTGAAGAATAGGTTATCCAATGTTTCATTTTCATATTTACACAATATACAAAGCCTTGTAATGTTGAGCTATCTGGTTTTCCTTTTTAGGGTGGTTAACCTTACTTTAATTGTAAGCCACAAAATGAATGATGTTTAAGGATGAGCATGATTAAACCACAATAGTCTATACTAAAACACTTTTGAAGCATAAGACCTTAAAAAGGATCTGCATAGTGAATTCATGTGCATACCTATTATAGTTTTGCTCAATTGCATAGAATCTTCTTTGTTGAGAATAAGAGGCATTCTCAGAATATGTTCAATCACCAATTAGGATCTTGAAATTAATTTTAGGTGATTATGACTACTTCTAAAAATACCTCTTTGACAGTACATTGTAGGGGATGATATTCCTTAATGAATGTAATTATGCTATTATATCTGGACGGCCATTTTGGCACTAATTATTATATTAGAAAAATGTATAAGCCTTATCTACAAACTTGTTTTTAACTTCTAATCTTATCTTTTCTTTTAGCTTAAGGATATGAACCATAGTCTATAAATAGCTTTTTTCTGCTAAATGTTCCACAAGATATCATTCTTCAAGTAATATGTACGTATTCATTTAATCTATAGAGCTTGTTTATTATTTAGAATTCTTTAAAGTCATTTAATCACGAGTATTTTTTATATTTCTCAAAGGCATTATCCCTAACCCTCCTTTGGGGATAAAGACCAAATTTTGGCAACCAATCACATCGAATTTTAGCTAGATACGTAAATTGTACTCTTAAGCCTGATGAAGTTGAAGGAATGAAAATAATAGGTACCTCAGAGGAATTTATGAGGAAAAAATTGGACAAAGCTCTAGTAACATGTGCCTTAACGAGTCCTTAGTCAACTTTGCCCAATTTGGTCCTCTGATGTGTTTTTATTAGTTAACTATTAAGATAAAGAGAGTGACAACCATCAACCACATAAAGGCTCCCTTTGTGGTTTTACAAATTTTTATTGCAGGTAGATGGCTTCCATATAGTTTTTAGGAAAGGCTTTAATAAATCTTTCATAACTTTTAAAGCTTTTTAGCTTGTGTCTAAGCTCAAAGTAATGAAAGAGGGAATCAAAGCTCTCAAGACAAAGGCTTACCTTGATACTGCAACCTAGCTGAGATCAAATAAGGAATTTCTCATCTTTAGCCAATCTTAACTCTATAAGAATCCTAATAATGCTAGAGTTAAGATCTAGGAGGAGCAGGGCCTCAAGAATTATGCTCAAAACCTAACACACCATAAGTCTTTCTATATGCAAAACCCCACAATCCAATGGGTTAAAGAGAGTGAAAAGTATATTATTTTTTTCAACTCCCTACTTGCTCATATGAACTCGAATATAATTAATGTTCTCATCAATGCTGAAAGCAGCCTGTCTAGGGAATAAATAGACACGAAGAATGTGTCCTTTAACTATTATAAAAGGCTCTTGACACTTTTTTCGCACTGTAACTCCTCAATTTAGGAACCAAAAGAATTTATAGATTCTATAATGGATGAAGAATCTTACTCTTTATTAACCAAACAAGTCACCCTATATAAAGTTAAGATGGTGATGTATAATTTTAAATCAAACAAGGCAATTAGCCCTGATGGATTTAATGTAACATTCTTTACCCCTCTTTCTTACAGGATTTTCATCCCATCTTATGTTGCAACCTAGTTTACAAAGTCATTGTAATGATCCTAGCTTTAAGATTTAAGAATTCCCTTTGAACCACAAAACAGTTCTTGCCAGGGTGCCTTTATTATTCTAAATCTCTAGAATTTGCGACTTTGCATAGGCTATGATACTTACACAGGCCCTGACATGACCGTATATCTTTAATTTATTTCAAAACTTCGTTTTATCTTGCATTTTTTTATCTGAATTCTTCTCCTTTTGATCCATAAAGATAGTTATTACCTATAAATACACTTGGAGTAAATTAAGTACCAAATGTATAATAAAACTGCAAAATATCAAGCAATATACATCAAATATGATTATATAAATATAGTCAAATATGCATATATTTACAAGCGAGTCAGAGATGGAAAAGGGAAAAAGCAAGGGTAATAACAAAAAGCTTTTTGAAACACCATTTTGGAAAAAAGGTAATGGTAACATAAAGAGACCAATGGAAGGGCAACCATTAGAAAGAACTCCTGAATGGGTAGAGCAATGAAGAGAAGGATGATATAGGAACAAGGGGAATAAGGAAGATATCAAAAAATTCCATAATTGACGCAAGAGTAAGATGGGACAAGGCTGAAAGATCACTAACAAAAGGCAAGTTGAAACTTAACCTGAGGAATACAAAGGAGACAAAAGACAATAAAAGAGGAAGCCACTAATCATTAGCTGAAGATTCTTTAACTTGATCCATGATGAAGTGGCTTTGTAAAGGAGGAGAAGATGAGAAAGCTAGAAAGAGACGAGAGCATGGCTTTTTTTCATTGTGTTGATTAGTTCATAATTCTGATTCATGTTTTCTTTTATTTCTTATTTCTTATCCATATCACATCATATTTCCAATTTTTTTTACTCTACATAAATAAAGAGTTATTAGATTGTTTATAATTTAATTTCAAGGACACATCTAAATATGAAAAGACCAATTGCTATTTGGAATTTTTCTTCCTGAATTTGTAGTTTACTCTTACAAATATATTTTAGGAATTCAAGACTTAATTGAGAGAATTAACTAATGGAATGTGGGTCATTTCATGTAAAATTATAAATTAAGAAAAAAGTATGATAAAATGTTATTTTATCACACACATACATAGTTGATATAAAATTTGAATCCTTCAAGCAATTCCAAGAATTTTATACTAAAATTACTAACAAATATCTAATCTTATAATATTATAAGAATAAAATCTAAATAATGTAATTTGTACTAAATTATTATAGATATTAATAAAAAATTATCCGAAAATCTATAGTTTAATTTAAGATCTTAACAGAAATAATTTTCTAAACAAATAAAAATAATAATTATATATTTTAAGCAGTGAGTTTAAGTTATACATTTATATAATATTGTGATAAAAATAAAAATTGACACTAAACAAAAATTCAAAAGCCTCCAAATTTCTTTCGTTAAAATTGACTCCAACGCCATCACCAAACCCAGCGATGGACCCGAATGAAAATGTGGCCCTCAGTGTAATCCCAATCGTAAAACGGCTTTATTCTCAATTTTAACAATTCTGTAAACAAAAATCCCTACTTCGGCAGCCACTCCTAAAACAAACACAGCCCAAGGGAAATCGATCTCCCTTTCAGGTAATGCTACGAATTTGTGTTGTCTGTTTCCAGAAACTTCTCTTCGTTTGTAACTGTTATCATATTCTTTTTCCTCTTCGAACTCATTCTTCATTTGTTTTAAGCAGCTTAACGTTTTTAATTTTTGGTGGGGCCATGGCGACGTTTGCTAAACCAGAGAACGCTCTGAAGAGGGCTGAAGGTGAGTTTGCATCTGAGTTTTTAGTTCTTGTTTTCTATGTTTACTGATTGTATTTTTCTGTTAACCATGAAGCTGGATCTGCCCTTTTGGTTATTTAACTCAAGATGCCCTTCTTTTCTCATTTTTTGCGTTTGGTTGTTGGGATAATTGAGAAACCTTGGTTGATTATTTGTTAACAGCTGGATAATGTCATTGGACAACTTTTTTGCTTATGTAGATTCTTATTTACTGTTTTTGATTCGTTCAATTTGGATATATTGCTTTATGACTTGTGGTTGCAGAGCTTATTAATGTTGGGCAGAAACTTGATGCCCTGCAAGCTCTTCATGATCTCATTACCTCAAAGAGGTACCGGGCATGGCAAAAGACGCTTGAGAGGATTATGTTTAAGTATGTTGAGCTATGTGTTGACATGAGGAAAGGTAGGTTTGCCAAAGACGGGCTGATACAATACCGTATTGTGTGTCAACAAGTTAATGTTAGTTCCTTGGAGGAGGTCATCAAGCATTTCATGCAGCTTTCCACCGAGAAAGCTGAGCAGGCACGTAGTCAGGCACTAGCCCTGGAAGAAGCTCTTGATGTTGATGATCTTGAAGCAGATAAAAGACCAGAGGATCTGATGCTTAGTTACGTCAGTGGAGAAAAGGGTAAAGATAGGTCTGATCGGGAACTTGTAACTCCTTGGTTCAAGTTTTTGTGGGAGACATATAGAACTGTGCTTGAAATATTGCGGAATAACTCAAAGTTAGAAGCACTATATGCGGTAACACTTCAATGTTCCCTTCATGATTTAGTTAATTCTTTCAGGCCATTAGATATCCTGTTCCAGTACTATAACCATCTACTTTGCATTTTGCAAATTGAGCACTCTTAGTGCATGATAGCAGAAGTGGAGATTGACTGAACACATGTTATCAACAGATGACAGCACATCGAGCCTTTCAATTCTGCAAACAGTACAAACGAACAACAGAATTCCGGAGATTGTGTGAGATAATTAGGAATCACCTAGCAAATCTCAACAAATATAGAGACCAAAGGGACAGGCCTGATCTGTCATCCCCAGAAAGCTTGCAGCTGTATCTTGATACACGATTTGAGCAGCTGAAAATTGCTACTGAGCTTGAACTTTGGCAGGTATGTGAAATGACACTTTTGGTATGTGCAGACTAGTCATATGTCTAGGTGTCTGACCAAAATTGACTATTGATTACCATAATTGGTTCAAGTTATTGCCTTTTGACTTCCCTGATTCTTGTATGCAGGAAGCTTTTCGGTCCATTGAAGATATTCATGGTTTAATGTGTATGGTTAAGAAAACTCCTAAGCCATCCTTGATGGTTGTTTATTATGCCAAGTTAACAGAAGTTTTCTGGATTTCCTCAAGTCATCTTTATCATGCATATGCATGGATGAAGCTCTTTACGCTTCAGAAAAGCTTCAATAAGAACTTGAGCCAAAAGGATTTGCAGTTGATAGCCTCATCTGTTGTTTTGGCTGCACTAGCTGTGGCACCCCATGACCATAAACGTGGTGCATCCCACCTGGAACTTGAAAATGAGAAAGATCGCAATTTGAGAATCGCTAATCTCATTGATTTCAATTTAGACCCTAAACCTGAGAATAGGGAACTGGTATATGATTCTTACAAATCACATTTGCCTTTTTATTTTTTCACATTTTCATTCATTTACTGTATAATCAATGATTGGTTTCTCATTCTGGTGATATTATCTGCAGCTTTCAAGGTCATCCCTCTTGTCTGAATTGGTAAGTCTAAATTTGTTGTTATTGCACATCCATCTGTAGATAAGTCATACGTTCAGATGCACAGACGGCACATATATGAGTGCAAAAACATTCTCACCCATCGAAAACTTGTTACTGTTTGATTAATTTAATAGTGAGGATGGTTCAGATTTAAAATAAGTATCTCAAGGTCCAACATAATTTGGAGTGACATTACTTCCTTTTGATTGACTTCCTTATAACAAGTATATCCTGCAGTGTGGTCTGCTTTCACAATTTATACTGTCAAATGTGGATATCTGATGTATTTGTTGTGAATTATCTAACTTTTAGGTTTCCAAAGGTGTAATGAGCTGTGCAACTCAGGAGGTTAAAGATCTCTATCATCTTTTGGAGCATGAGTTTCTCCCACTTGATCTGGCGGCAAAGGTAGAGCCCTTGTTGTCAAAAATTTCAAAACTTGGAGGAAAACTTTCTTCAGCTTCTTCTGTGCCTGAAGTCCAACTTTCGCAATATGTTCCTGCTATTGAACAGCTTGCAACCCTGAGGTTGCTTCAACAGGTAAATGATTGGCCCTGGTATTTCTTCTCTGCTGGCTTTCTTGTATTCCTTCTTTTTAATCATATTTTTTCATTGCTTTTCTAGGTCTCTCGTGTCTATCAAACAATGACTATTGGGCGCTTATCTCAGATGATCCCATTTTTTGACTTTTCTATGGTGGAGAAAATCTCTGTTGATGCTGTGAGACATAGTTTTTTGGCTATGAAAGTTGACCACATGAAGAACATCATAGTGTTTGGTAATTTGGTATGCTACATTAACTGTACACAACTTTTTGATGCATGGGTCCCCCCTCTCATACTGTTCCTCTTCCCTATTGCTGGTATGATGATGACACAGTTGCCTCACAGCTCACATAAGTGAACATTTCTTTTTGTGATTGATTATGCCCTCAGATGTTTTTCTTATTGATTCTGTTTCTGTAAACACGTATGCAAACTTTTCTAGTGTTGCTTAGATAAATGCATTATAGTGGTTTAGGAACCTGCACTCTAGTGAATAAAGACAAAGGTTTGAACCCTGTTTTGATGGCTTTCATTGCATTGTAGGATCTTGAATCTGATGATCTACGAGATCAGTTGACTAATCTTGCTGAGTCCCTTAACAAAGCAAGGTTTATGGTATATCCTCGAGCACAAAAATCATCAAAACTAGGGGACATTTTACCCAGTCTTGGGGAGATTGTTGAGAATGAACACAAGAGGCTTCTAGCTCGAAAATCAATCATTGAAAAGAGAAAAGAAGAACAAGAGCGCCAACTTTTGGAAAAGGTATACTGCTTGAATACCAATTTGAACTTTTCAATATTCCCATTGTGATCTCCTTAATTGAAATTTTGGGGTTTGCTAAGGAACGAGAGGAAGAATCCAGAAGGCTGAAGCTGCAAAAGATAACAGAAGAGGCAGAGCAGAAGAGACTTGCTGCTGAATATGAGCAACGGAAGAATCAAAGGATTTTGCGCGAGATAGAGGAGAGGGAGCTTGAAGAAGCTCGGGCTCTACTTGAGGAAGCTGAGAAACATAGTAAAAGGAAGGGAAAGAAACCGATTTTAGGAGTGAGTTAAAGCTAGAGGTTGTTTTTTACACTCAAGCTTACAATTGTCCTAACTCTGGTATTTCCATTGATTTACAGGAGAAAGTAACAAAGCAAACTTTAATGGAAAGGGCTTTGAGTGAGCAGCTGAGGGAGAGACAGGAAATGGAGAAAAAATTGCAGAAACTGGCAAGAACAATGGATTATCTGGAAAGGGCAAAAAGAGAAGAGGAAGCTTCATTAATTGAAGCTGCTTATCAACGAAGATTGGTGGAAGAGAAACTGCTACATGAACGTGAGCAACAGGTACTTCTCAAGTTATAATATGTGTAGCATTTAGCAATATACATGTAAAATTTAGGTTATTAGTTGCCAAGTAACTGTGTTTTGTTAGTGTTGAGTTGAGACTCTTTTTAGATGTTTTGCACTTTTAACTTCTACCAAAAATGCAGCAAGATGTTGAACAGAGCAGACAACGCCATGAAGGTGACCTCAAGGAGAAACGAAGATTGTCTCGGATGTTGAAGAATAAGGTAGTGTTCAACTAGATGTTTCACTCACAAAATTAGTCAATGTGTATGTGTTCAATGCTCACTTTGTGCAGGGCTGAAAATTAAACCCATCTATGAGGGCTACTTTACATCCCTCATCTTGTTGGTTTCTCTTTGACATTTTAAATGAACTTGATTTTCCTGTTGTCTTACAGGAAGAATTCCAGGTTAAAGTGATTAAAAGTCGCGAAGCTGAATTTGACCGGCGAAGTGAAGAGAGGGAGCAGAGAATCAACCAAAAGATTCATGCTAGGAAGCTAGAGAGAGAGGCTCAGAGAAAGAAGATATTCTATGTGATGCATGAGGAAGAAAGACTTAAGAGGCTTCGTGAAGAGGAAGAAGCTAGGAAGCGAGAAGGTGATTACAGTTTGCACCTATTGTCTTGGTTCTTCAACCATTTGATTTGTGTTGCTGTGTCTGTTCACCCCCAATTAATTCTTTATCAGTTTGTTACGCTGCTAATATTTTTTTCTCTCTTAATCTGGTTTTATCTAATTTTATACATCACATATATAAGATGCCTTGTTGAACTAACAAATGCTCTTGTGAATTCTATCTACCTATGCTTTTATCACATTTATATTCGGAAACATGCAGAGGCTGAGTCTCGAAGGAGAGAGGAGGCTGAACGCCAGGCAAAATTGGATGAGATTGCTGAGAAGCAGAGACAGAGAGAGCGGGAACTCGAGGAAAAAGAAAAGCTGAGGAGAGAAGCTCTCTTAAGGAGATCAACTGATGGGCTTTCTAGGCCTTCCGAGCTCCCTGCTGGATCCCGGCCGGAACCTGTGGGTGTTGCTGCAACTGGTACACCTAACCCTGGCAAGTATGTACTGCCTAAATACCGAAGAGCAGAAAGCTCAGGGCAGGCCCCTGCAGATTCAGATTCTTGGAGCCGTAGTGGCCCCAAGCAGTTTTCAGATTCTTGGAGCCGTACCGGGCCCAAACAGGCCCCTGGAGATTACAGTGGGGGCTCAAGGTCCACTTGGTCCTCATCTAGGCCTCGTGAACGCTGAATGACCATGAAATTGAGGCCAATACAATTTCTGGCATTTGTATTTCATGCATGTTAAAACTGATGGCCTTTGCAGTGGACTGGTTAAATTTTGTGGCGAACCTTGAGCTAAAATAATTATATTGCAATTTTGAGAACTTAGAAAAGACCATTAGTGGTATGCTTGTCCTGCAACTTTCCCAATTTTGGCCAAAACCCTAAATGTAATGAAGTTGGAGAAATTTCCCAACTCTTTTGTTGTAGTGAAATGTTTTCTAACAATTTTTAATGTGCAACGTTGAAGGTATCTTTTGGTACCGGGCATTATATGGTTTCATTTTTGTAGTTTTAAGTTTATTTTGATCATTTTTAGTTGGGCAAAATTGGGTATCGCATGTTCATGTAAGTTATGTTGGGCCGTGGCTATAGAAAGAAATCTATACTGATTTACAAATTTTAAGTAACAATTGAATATTTTGTTCAGTTAACAGTGGCCTACTTAATGGTGGTTTACAGTTAAAGAAGAGCTTGAGATGTCAAACGTTCATCTGTCTTCTATTCTTGAGATTCAATTCTAATTTGTTTGCTTCAATAAAATTTTCGATCGTCAAGGTGCAATTTTGTCAGAAGTATTAGTTTAATGCAACGTTTAAGCATCACGATGCAATATTTCAGTTATCGACCCAACTTCTAGTTATTAAGATGTAACTTTTCAGTTATAAGTATTCCTTTGATGCAATTTTAAGCCATTTGTATACAACTTTTCAGTCACAAATATTTGTTTGACACTATTTTCAATTAACCAGACGTAACTTTTTAGTCGCATGTAATTTCTATTCAAATGCAACTTTTTAGTCTCTATTTTCATGTAACTTACATTATCTAGATGCAACTTTTTAACTCATTTTTTAAGGTTTATATTCAATTTTATGTTAAGAAAAAAGTCAAAAGTTTTAAATGAGTCTCAACAAACATATAATTTGGTATTTTGTTTGATCGCAAGAATAGGAAACAAATGTTAGTCTCTTGTCATTAATGTTTATAATATTGAAGTCTTAATTGAAATGATTTGACTTTGAGATTGGTATTACCTTAAATACTCTTATAATATTGAAGTCTTAATTGAAATGATTTGACTTTGAGATTGATTGTTGGGACCCGACCCGTAGACCGGATCCCAACGGCTTTGATACCACAGATGTTGGGACCCGACCGGTAGACCGGATCCCAACTGTTGGATCCCGTTATCGGAATCCAAATCTTGAACCAGAGAACATGATACTTGATCATTTTGTCTTGTAGGGTTCATTTAACTTAACCCTAATTGCATATTGATTTCTCTTGTAA
>JANITW010000006.1:41565912-41576572 GCA_027564335.1 Erythroxylum williamsii | reverse complement strand
AACATCAAATAAATGAAACATGCCTTTCTTTATTTATTCATAAAGTCTGTACATGACTATGAACAAAAAGCGCTAAAAGGGATTGCCTTTAGGGCACTACTCTAACACTAGTAAGAGGATGTGATATATTATCTATAATTTTCATGCTACAATCAACTTTCCTTTATGTTTTTAGAATACAGATTTCTATCTCACTAGATTTACAACAACTTATGACTTACTGTTGCTATGGAAGAAGGGTATAATTTAACTTATAAAGATGGACTTATTTTTTAAAAAAATAAAGTTTTTATTCTAAGTTCTTGTTCACTTCCTCATACTATTATTTCTACTAGTCATTCTTAGTACTATGAAAGGTATTATATATCTACTAATTTATATTGGTTTAGCATAAAATGCCAAGTCTAAGATATGATCAACACTTGTGAGATTTATTAGAAGAAAAAAAATCAAAATATCTATAACCTGCTAGTCTCTTATAACTCTTCTAGTTCTTATCCAAATCTGGTGAGGATACTTTTATAATACCAACTTCCATATATTCTTAAAAGTCACATCTTTTGATATAGTGTATAGTTATCCTCTATCAAGATTATTATTTCACCGCCCTAGCCTTTTTGAAATTAAAATATTTTATCTTAAATTGCAAACTAGACAATTGCCATTATGAGATTTTAAGTGCCACTATTATAAGCTCAACATATGGTGAAGTCAACTAATGTTGTCTGGTGTTAAGCCCTAAGTGTATATGTATTATATAAATGTTTTCCTTGTAACTTTTTGGAAAGTTTAACACGATTTTAACTTTTTAAAAAATATATTTATGGTGAAGTCAAATTATGACTCCCATCACTAAGACATTCAATTTAAAGTTGGCAATATGGTAGTTCTCAAGCTACAACTTCATTAACAACTCTTCCCAAATTCCAAAAACAGTTAAAAAAAATCTCATTTTTATAGTCCAGTTTCTATTAATGAGAAAATTGGATAGGTTACTTATCGTCTTAGCCTTCCTTTTGAGGCAAAAATTTATCTAATCTTTTATGTTTTTTATTTGAAGAAATTTCCAAGTTCAAGCAACTAAAAATCAATCCTACCAATAGTCTATAAAGTTGTTGTCTAACATACACCTAAAATAATATTGAATTCTAGATTTTCAGTTGGCATCCAACAAATTATGATACATTAGGAAGGTTTATCAACAGTTGGAGCCTTTTGGGAACCAATTTTGGCTGTTATTCAATGCCATCTCTCCTTCACACTTGAGGTTAAGCATATTCTTTGTAAGGAGAAAAATATTGCATGTTAGTAACAACAAACTACCCACTTGGATAAAAGATAATCTATCCAGGCAATCCCTTTTAAACAAGTTTATAAGAAGCTCACTCGTAAGAGAAAGAGAGAGATTTAAAGGTTAAATTTTTATTTGATGTTTGAATTTGAATAAATAATAACTATTTCTATTTTTATTTTTAGTTAAGATTTTATAGTCTTTTATTATGAAAATGTTTGATAATTTGTTCCGATTCTCGAGAGAAGTCTATTTAATTTCTTCAAAATTAAAAATAAAGTATAATTTTAATTTTATAATTACTTTCTTTAAGATATGGAAAGGTTCTCTAATGAACCCTTACTTCTTAACCTAGCAAAGTAGGTCGTAAAAGAAGAAAAATCCTATAAATAGCTAATAGAATATTATTTTACAAGTTCCTATATCTAGAAACAAGTCCAATAACAAGGTGCTACCTATCAAACATATGAATAAAAGTCTTATTATGTAAGTAGCTATGGAATTGTTAATTGACAAATAGAATCTTTAGTTCAAATAGACCCTTAAAAGAGTATTTATATAGGAAATATTTATGAAATCTTGAACCAATCTCTAAATATTCTTGGACCTAGAAAAGATTCTCATACTTAGGGATATCAATATTACTTACTTAAGGATTCCTTTTTATGATAATTGACATTCTTTTGTCCCTCTCAACTTTTATAGATCACTAAGAATAATTGTTAAAGATTGAATAATGGAAAGGTTAATCAAATTATTAGTTCCTTATGTTGGAATTATCTTGTCACAATTCTAAAGTATTAAGAAAAGTCAAGACAATTTACCAATGTTTTAAAAACTGGACTGAAAGTTAAACCAGTAAGACAAAAGATTTAAGGTTTAAATTATTAAAATAGTATTAGATTATCATAAAATCAACTAAGATTAAATAAAATTTTAAATTTAAATATAATTGAAAGAAATTGTACTTAACTATCAAAGAATTTGAAATTTAATTAAAAAAGAATGTTAAATGAAAAATAGTTGATTTGTTTTAGTTTATAGGAACTTATTAATTAATAAAAATTAACTGATTAATTCATAAACTGATCAGTTTTTAACAACAAGAGTTATTAAAGTAAATTGAACGGGAAAATAAAAAACTAAACAAAAAAATTAGACAGTTTAAAGTTTTTATGGTTGAACTGATCAAAGCGGTTGAATTTTTTTATCATTACAATTTACCTCCCTCATTAATATTAACCAGCCAAACACAATTTTTAGGAATCTTTAATCCACTCATCGATTAATTAACCAATTTGTTAAGCCTACTGATTTCAGGCTAGGATCAGACTTAAGTTTTTTATAAAAATTTTAATCTTTGAGTCAACTTTGACTTGGACAACCCAAGCTCGAGTCGACTTGAAACCTAATATTTAAAAAAAATGTCATTTTTAATAATTAAAAAAATATTTAATTGAACTTAAATTGGATTCAATCGAGCTTTGAAAAGATCCGAACTCGACCATAGTCAAGTTCAAGCCTAACCCGGCTCATTTAATTGAACTTAAATTGGATTCAATCGAGCTTTGAAAAGGTCCAAACTCGACCATAGTCAAGTTCAAGCCTAACCAGGCTCATTTCCACCTCTACAATTTGCTTGTGAGCTCAACCCGACTCATTTAATTGAACTTAAATTGGATTCAATCGAGCTTTGAAAAGATCCAAACTCAACCATAGTCAAGTTCAAGCCTAACCCGGCTCATTTCCACCTCTACAATTTGCTTGTGAGCTCAACCCCAAGCTTGGGAACTATCCTATTTGGTTTATGGTTTATATACCTAAAACAGGTTTTTATTTATGAATAACCAACAATCACAAATCGAAACCTTGGATAAACTGCTTTATCTCAATTCTTGGTATATTTTCACGCCCTAAACGATTTGGTACTGTTTTATATAAATTTCACTAAATGTAAATGGCCTTTTCCTTATGGTAATGAAATTCATTATTTACAAAAAAGAAAATATGGGAATCCACCTTGGCTAAGTTCGACATGAATTGTAAAATACTTGCAGGAAACAGTATTAAATCTACCGGGTAGTCAGCACAAAGACCGCAACTTAGAGCAGCTAAAAACAGAAAGCTCTAAAGAATAAACCCAGTGCATGCGGATACAACTTTCCAAGCTGTAGAACAGTAACATATTAATAAACAACTCCATTCTTACAAAGTCAAGCAGTTAGGAATCAAATACTGGCAAACAAATCTGTAAGTCGGCATCTCCATCCTCCGTTAGTAGTTGAAATGTGTGCACACAAACTAGAACTGAGATAGACACTAAAACCAAAACGACCTAATCCCTGTCTCATTAACTCATTGCTTACCAATCTATCACAATTCAGTACCACGAAGTTCACAACCAAAACATGTTCATACTGCCACCAAAAGACTATACTATACATTTAAACTGTAGACAGATAAATTTCTATGCACTCACTTTAGACCTATTTGGCCGTCTTCCTTCCATGGCATCTTTTTTTCTCCGACAGTTGGCACACAAGAAAGGCCCCTCCCATGGCTTTGACCCAGGTGAGAAAAAAGGCCCTGAGTTTACTGACAAACCATCACTTGGGGCTTGATCCACTTGGCACACAGCACATCTGTACAGACCGGAGTTTGCATTTAAAGGAAAATCCTTGCCCAGCCTGCATTTCAATCCACAGAGACTATCACTCATAAGATGACAAAACTCAGAACCTCTAGCTTCATCATAGCATTTGCATCATCCCCAATAGATATTCTAAAAAATGATGAAAGCGATAGCATTCTGGTGACAAGTGTTGGATTTCAGTCTTTCTACTTTTTCAGAACCACAATACTCAAAGGTGCTAAAATCTCTCGATTGCCAAGGTATCATAAAGGTACACGTACGAGGGCAATGGGGAGCCTAAGAAAATTGTAAATAATTGCACAAATCATATGAATATAAAACATGCTTTTTATTCAAATCAAGAATCTTCAAATTTGGAATAGTTTCATGCATTGTATGTGATAATAATCGGAGCCACACAATAAGATAAAAGGACAAAAAGAAACCCAAAAGTCCACAATCATTTGCAATGCATGGAACTTAGTTTAAAGATATCTAACAAAGTCTACAAAATCTTGCAACCATAAACAAAGTAGAAAATTTTGCAGATATCTAAAAACAAGAAACTGAATGGAAATACAGAACGGGGAAATGAAAGACATAAAAGAGAACTTCAATGAGGAGCTTGCATGGAAGCCATTCCAAAGGTTTTGGTGCTGACAAGCATGCCTAGGATAGTGCCTGATTGAAGGCACCTTGCCATAGGGGTTGCAATGCACTATCCTTGTCTGGCTTCCCCCTTACGAGGTGCGAGTGTCTAGACTACCATGCTTATAACCTAATTAATAAAATCATGGATAAAAGATATAGACCTCTTATGTGGCTTAAGAAACCTTAAAAAAATCTCTGATATTTAAATTAACGAAAAAAACCCCTTTTAATTTTTTATTTTTCAAGAAAACCCTTTTTCTTGAATTTTGATTAAAAAATAATGATAAAATATACACAATATAGATATCAGAAATGGACTAATCAAATGTTGTTTAGCTGACGATTCAACCCAATCTTAAATTAATTGGTTTGAGTCAAATTTAAGAGCTGGATTTAATCATCATATTAGTGACATTTAATTAATTCACGTATAATGTTAATACTACATGTGTTTCGTTGTTATTTTTTAACCAAAGTCTAAAAAAAAGAGTTTTTCTAAAAAATTGAAACTAGGAGCTTTTTTCCGAAAATTTTAAAGATCAACGGATTTTTTTAAAATTACTTCAATTATAAAAGTGGTCTATGTCTTTTACTAATATGTAAAGCCATTAAAGAAACAACAAACCTTTCAGCAAGCATAGCAGAACCCTCTTCAAACAATTCTTCCACGACACCAACTGCTGAAAGTTTATTTGTTGTTTTGTTTGTAAAGTAATTAGGCTTCTTTCCGAAAAGAAGTGAGCTCAACACATTTTGCTTCTTCCTTGGTGTTGGAGGTAAGATTGGACGGTCATATGGGATAATATCAACAACTAGGCATGTTGTATCATCCTTAAGCCCCCTTGACCTTAAAGCTTCCTGAAAAATGCAATAAATGTTAACTACAACACAAAATCAGTAGAAACAAAAGGAGAAAAAAAATTAAACAACTCATCCTAAAGCTGTCGAAAGTTTGATCATTGTTGTTATCACCTTAACAACCAATTTGGCAGCAAGCTCAGCAGGTAAACCCCGGCAAGATTTGGCAGCCACATCCGAAGATAAAGCATCCCAAATACCATCAGAAGCAATAATAAGTCTTCCCCCCGCATTTGAAAGCTAAATAGCATAATTGAATTTTCTAAGCTTCATAAACGATTGGAAACAATAGGAATGGCGTCACAAAATCGTCATCTAGAGATTATGATTACTGACCTTCACTTGCTTAACATGTGGTATTGGGACAATGTATTCTCCAACATCTGTATCACCAATTGACCTCGAAAGACATAATCCACCAGGCCAACAGCGAAGAGGACCAACCTAAGAAACCAAATAAATAAGAAAATGCAAGCATAAAAGAGGAACTAAGTAAACCATAAAATCTTACTTCTCAGCAGACAAACAGAGACAGCCTACAGCTTTATAATACCTCATTGCCTCCGAAGACATTGAGCCTTCCAACTTCACCTCCGCTTGCGGTCACACGCTCTCTCTCTTCAACATTCTCTTCCAATCTGTGATCAACAGTAAGAAGTGAAACTACACCTCCTTGAGCATCCAATATGCATCGTGAATCTCCCACAGAGGCAACAGTTACAGTCCAGCCATCGATCAGAACAAATGTCACTGTTGTGCCAGACGTTTCCCCTACCATTTACAAAACCTAAATTACAAATACTGATAATATACAAAAAGATAAGAAAAAAATAATCTTATGAAAGACTGTGGTTGCCCACCCCTTTGTTGGAATTCTATATCAGTTTTCACAAAGCCTGCAACTAGTGCCCGAGGGAGTGCTTGAAGCCACTCATCCTTACTAACATCTTGAGGAATTGCACTCAAGACATTGTCCAGTAAGTTCTCTTTCACAAATATGGCGGCAGATATACCATTATGCCCATCCATTATCTGTACATTCCACCAGTTAAAAATTCTTTAGAATGAGATAAACCTATTAATACTAGAATCCTCAGGGTAATTTGAAAATCAATGATAAAATCATATGATCCTTCAATTGACGAGTTAATGTAAAAAAACAAAAGAACTAAGGGAAATTAAATTAATAACTGATTGTTGATAACTAAATAGTGCAGGAGCTCCATCTTCCAATGATACAAATTTGTTTTATCATAGTTATCAATTACCTTCAAAATGTTTCCTCTTTAATCTTTACCAGTAACCACATAAAAAGTAATAATCTCCTCATGGGTAGGGAATGAGAAGATAAAAGATCAGTACCGCAAAGACAGAAAATGAGGTTGCTAGATTCCCAGGAACCCTCCGACAGTCAGGCTTTATCAGAAAGTAATCCTCTCCTTTCTTTGCCAAAGCAGCTTGTCCATACTTCACAAAAGGTTTCTCAACCTTCTCATTCCTAAGCTCACGACCAATCAATGTTGCTAGTGGAAGAGCAGGAGGTTTTCTTGATACTTCAACCTGACTCATGGTTGATTAAGTGTCAACATTCCGACAACCTTAGTGCCACAACTCTGTTCATCCCAATGAAGCAAATGAATACGTTTCAATAATGTCACTTATGGAAAAGATGAACGTTTGTGATACATATCATAGTATACTTTAAGTCAATACACAATAATTGACCAGTGGTAGGATATAAAGGGTATCCATAGTAAGAAATCCGTATTTCAGATAAATATTTCTTTCTGAAATCCTCTTTGAGACAGTTAAAATTTTTGCATGAATTGTAAATTTATGTTAATCAAAACTTAGAATGACGGAACAAAGAACCTTATTAAAGGCCATCTAAATAAATCTCCATACTGAAACCCTTGACGCCAAAACCCTAATGTGCAGTCTGAATCAAATAAAGCTCAAGTCTGCATTATTCGAGCTCATTGCATTATTCGAGCTCATTAATTAACAAAAAGCACAAGTCCCCACCTTTGGTAACATGAAATCGCAGAAAAATGTTCTTTTGTAATAGTAAAACATCGAGGAAAACAACCACGGAAGAAAAGAAAAATAAGGAATTACAACCAAAATGTGCAGGACAACTCACAATTTCCATTGAAGAAAAAAAACCTAGTCCGTCAAAGCAAACCCATAGTATAATTCTTCCAAACAAACATTTCAACCAAACTAATTTCAATAAAAAAATCTGCCAACACGACCAGTGGATCTTATACAAGAGTGAAATCGCAGTTCTCAGCAGCAGAACATATGAAAGAAACAAAGTTAAACATTCCCATACCCAGAGGCAGCTAAACAGAGAAAAAAGAACCTAAAAAAACCCAAATCCAAATGTGAGTTAAAGGAGTTAAAAAGATGACAACTTTTGAGAAACCCGGAAAGAAAAACTCACAGTTGAAAAGGAAGAGGGGTCGTTAGATCCAGCATTGACAAGAAAATGATTCTACAAGCTCTCCATTTGGCAAGAACTATGATAACATACCGGGAAAGTTCGCACTGGTGTGTTTTAGTTGTAATTATAATTTGAATAAAGAAAGATCCGGATTGTTGGATTTGGATGTTAGACTTGGACTACGTCGATGGGGTGGGAATTGGGATACCTCTGTCTAAATTACCGAATAGCCCATTTTACGCATCGGATTTGCAGGAGGCGAAGGAGTGTTTTACGGATAAGGACATGGGTCATTTTAACTTACATTGCAAATATGTTATTTAGTTTGTATTATATTTGGTTATTGTGCCAAATAGTCATTGCCAACGTGTTGACTTCCATTTACATGTGTTGTGACAAAGGGCTGTATCTTGGCTGGCAAACAATTGGGTAGATAGATTAGTTAAGAAAAAAGCAAAGGGTTTTTATTTTATAAACATCAAAATTGAATTTAATGATGGAATTACCCTACTTCTTAATTGTGTTGCTTCTTAAAATTTATTTAATAAATTCAAAATTTGATGGCACATTATAAAATTATGTTTATATGTTTTTCCTTACTTGGTGCAAAAACAGTAGGCTTGTAGTCTAAAAATTATTCGTATTTCTTAGATAACCATTAAGGCCCAACCTAAGATACTGATTTAGGTACGGTATGCCCTTAAAAAGGCATTTTGCTGACGAGGTCACGTGGTGGTGTGTCCCACGACAACTCATTTGGAAGCCAGCTAGACCTGATTGATGTCCAGCCTAGTGTATGGTCATGACTCCTGAGGAGGCACAGGGAAGAAAACCATTCACTGTATTCTACACATTTCTCAGACGTGAAGTTAGTCGCACGCTTTTCATATGCTGATCACTGATTGCTTGGAGTTCCTTGAAGGGGTTAGATTGTAGATATCCGCCGCATTTGCCTCAAAGGTAATTGTAATTGTTGTGCGGATTGACTTGCTGATTTGACATATTTTTATCTGTCAAGTTTTATTTATTGCGTAACCCCTCCAAATCTCTTACATCCTTTACTTACGAAAGATTGCGAAAAAAATCGGTGTTCTACGCCTTTTTTTTTTTTTTGTGTTCATCAATAGCAAAAAAAATAGGAAGAGATTACCTAGATTCTTATATTATTTGTTTAGCCTAAATTTTGAAATGTATGAAAAACCAGTTTTCAATGTGAATTATAAATCTACGAACATTTTCACGTACCGGATAATTATTCTTAAAACGTTCAAGCTTTTTTAATTCATTTTTTAATAGAGTAATTAATATTTTAAAATTTTAATAATTCAATTTAAAACGTTAATTTAGTTATTAATTTTTCTAATTTAACTAACAAAATCTTTATTACCCGTAACATGTAGGTGTCCACATAGTAGCAACTAAACATTAGCCATATATCTAAACAACAATCATGGAATACCCTTTGCGATTCAAGTCTTCAATCTTCAACCCCTGCGAATCGTCTCTTCTCATCCGTCTCATCATCTCACGTTCGGGAAGCACCATTTCAAGACATCTCGCCTCTGTGTCATTGTCAGTGGAAGCAACGTTTTAAAAACATCGCTTTTTGTATCTCCGTTCATCTGCAATAGGGAAGGCTAGGCGTTGTTTCAAGGCTAGTTGTTGTTCGTCTACTCTCCTCTACGCCTTTGTTATTTCAAGGTATGGAGGCGTTGTGGTCAGAAGCTAGATATTATGTATTTTTTTTAGATAAAGATTGCAATTGTGTTTTGATTTATTTGTTCCATTATAAACATGCTTTTAGATTCTTGTCTTAAAAGGTGATTCTTGTCTTAAAAGGTGGATCGCCGCCTTTAGGCGCCCCCACACTCCGGCTCGATAGAATAGTGAGGGGATAAATTACAGTTTGATCTCAGCCAGCTTCTCAGCAAGGTGACCCACTTTTTTCATTGTCGGGATTCAAACCTTGGTCTTTGTCCCAAGTTAACCTTGCCAATAACCAACTGAGCTATCCGTACGAGCATGCTTTTAGATTCTTATAGGCATGATATGTCAGTTATTTAGGCTTTTAATTTGATGCTTAACTATGCATTTAGGAAATTCTTCATATGCTCAGGAAGCACAATGGAAGCCTATAGGTTTATAATTCTAGATTAGCATGAGAAAGGGCAAAAGAAGCTTGAGAAGGCATTTCTACTTCCTACTTTTTAGACATGGACAAGAATACGGACGAATCCAGAAATTATTTTGACCATGGGCAAAATATTTAAAGTACTCATATATTATTGAAAAAGATATAAATATTTGTATATTTGATAAACAAAAAATTACATCATTATCTTGAGCTTCTTACATATAATCTATTACAATCATTTCCTACGAGTCCTCATATTTTGATATCGTTGTAAAATTTTCTCATTGTCAATATTATTGAAGATATCTTTCTCAATATATGTGATCAAACAGTCATTCACAAAGTTATGAATACCATACCGAGCTCGGTACCGGATTGAGTTCTGGAACGAAACTGTATCGGTACTGGGTACCGTTTCGGGTAATTTTTTAAATTTATGAAATAGTCCCTAAAATTTTTAAAATTTACAAAATAGTCTATATTGATATATTGTACAGTTGTACTGTATACTTTACTAGTTTACTGTTTACATCAACCATGTTTTCAAAAATCGTAATAATAAATAATAATGACAATTAATATGAAATAATAATAATTTTTAAATATTTTACATATAAATAATAACCACAATTAATATAAACAAAGACA
>JANITW010000006.1:41507167-41519113 GCA_027564335.1 Erythroxylum williamsii | reverse complement strand
TATATCTTTTAATTAGTTTTGACATTTTAATTGGACATATAAAATATAACTTGTAGGAATTCTACACTACATTGAAGTCTATTATCATGATGATATTTGAATTATTTTACTGCTAGACAAGTTAGTAATTAGATGGCGTTAATGCTTGGAAGACAACAGAAGATAGTGGTTATTGCGATTTTGTATTTGGGATGTTACTGTTGCGGTAAAAATTAATGAAGCTGTTGAAGTGGTTGTGTTGTAGTGGGACTCTATTTGCTTGTGTGGATTGTGCACATCTTTGATCAACAATCGAAGTAAATCTTAGTTGCATAAGGGAACAGAGTTCTAGTGGTGTGTGTTAATTGATGATAGGGAAAAACATATTGTAGCAATCTTATATGGTGGGGTTAATAACTGAACAAAGATATAAGTGTTATGTGTGGGTCAAAGACTTTTGGGTGAATCCTGCGTAGGTATCTTGAAACTAAAGTGTAGTAGAAACGCAGCTGAGGTGGGGATTTTGTAATCCATAGTAGGCATCAGATTATTCATGAATAGACTTTGGCCATCTCCTCAGTTTATTCCACCGTACATATACGCCAACAAAATTAATCGAAGAAGAAGAGCGATTAGAGACACAAATCGCAGTAGCTATATTTTCATTTTGTTCTTCTCTTTCTAAATACAAATCGTAAGTTTTGATTGAGAAAAGGGAGACAAAAGGACAAAGATGAGGCCATAGAGCCCAGACATGATCTGATGGAAGAGTAGATCTTTCAATGAACAACTTTCTATTCTTTCGTTGATGAAGTAGTATATTTATGGGAGTTATTTTTCTATCTCAAGTATTTAGTTTTTGTTCTTTATTATTCTAATCACTTGAGTTATTCATTTATTGTTCTTTCGTTAAAAGATTCATTGAAAAAATCCTTTGTCGAGGTTAGTATGAAGCAGTCATACTATTGGGTATGAAATTCTATCACGAGAAGTGAGGTTGAGAGATAATATCAATGGTTGAATGGTGTCAACTCTATAAAGTCTTGGGTAAATATATTGTACTTCAGTAAAAGTGATTATGCTGGGTAAGGGCCCTGCAGATATAAGCAAGGTGTGTCGAATTGCATTACCAAATTTCTAGTGTTATTTGTTAGTTTGCTTTTTGATTGTTTTTGTTTTCGTTTGTGCTAAAGACGTCTATGATAAAAATTGGAAAGTTTGCAAAACTACTATCCCCTTTGGTTTTTCAATTGGTATCAGAGTAAGGTCACCGATTCAAAACTTGGTAGTAAGTTAGTGCAGATCCTAGTTTTGCAAACATGGCCATAAGAGAAGGGACATCAATTATCAAGCCACAGCTATTGGACGGTTACAATTATCCTGCATGGAAATCATAGATGAGGGTCTTTATTCAGGCACAAGGAACAAGAGCATGAAACTCGGTAGTACATGGGTGGATGCATCCGATGATCACTAATGATAAAGAAGAGGCAGTTCAAAAAGATCCATCGGAGTGGACAAGAGCCAAAGAAGAAAGTGCATTTGGAAATTCACAAGCAATCATACGATATTTAGTGCTGTTGATGAGGGACGCTTCTCAATGATATCAACCTGTGAATTTGCTAAAAAAGCGTGGAATGCCTTACAAATTATTCATGAAAGGTCCAAATCTGTCGAAACTACAGATGTTAGCTGTGAGATTTGAAGAACTGAGGATGGATGAAAATGAGACTATTAGAGACTTTCATGAAAGATTGCGAGATATAGTGAACCGGGCACATCAATTAGGAAGAAATATTCCAATCTGAAATTAGTTAAGAAGACATTGAGATCACTACCTATAAGATTTATTCCAAAAATTGTAGCAATCGAGGACACTTATGACATCAATGACTTGTCGACAGAGAAGGTGATTGAAATTCTTACAAATTTCAAAATAATGTTGAGAGACAATCGAGAGAAGAAGAAAGGATTAGCATTACAAGTCAAGATTGCTAAAGTCATGAATAACTTAGAAGATGAATTTGATGAGAATGAGGATACAAAGTTATTAACACGATAGTTCAGTAAGTGGTTAAAGAGAGTAAAAAAAGGCAGACCCGAGTTTAGAAGAAAAGGTGGGAGCTCATCGAATAATAACTTCAAACAAACCCAAACTTAAAAGGGAGAAAGAAAGGTAAAGAGAATTCAATGTCATGAGTGTCAAGGCTTCAGACATTTTTAAGCGGGGTATGCTAATACCATAAAGAAGAGAAGAGGAAAATCCTATACGAACACTTGGAGTGATGATGAATCCAGAAGTGAAGAAGAAGTTGTGAATAGTGATGCGTTAGTTACTTTGTACAACAAAGTCCAGTTTCTTGTTTAACAGTAACCGAGAAGGAAGTAACTAAAGATGAAAATGTGAGTAAATTGGAAAATTTTGGAAAAAGTGCAGACGATTCTGCTCAAAGCTCAATCTTAGATTATGATAGCGATGACAGTACTTTAGATGATAAAAAGGAAGGAAGGTATTTATGAAGCCTATGAGTTAATATACAAAAAATGGGTGAAAATATGTAGGAAGAATGAAAGGTTGAAGGAAGAGAATCTCTCCTTGAAGAACACCATCTAAGAGTTAGAATAGAAAATGATGTTGACGTCAAATAAGCTTGGTGAAGCTAGAATGAAATTGATAAGTACTAAAAAGAGATTGAGCATGTTGAATGGAGGGACAGAAAAACCAGAAAAGTTAATGAAAATTGGTAAGGTTAAAGGGGCTTCAAGGCATTAGCTATAAAGGTCAGTGCTCTTAAGTGAATGAGGAGAAAAATAATATGTCCAGATCTGTCCAAGAAGAAGAAACGTCGAGAAAGAATCGAAAATTTGTACCGATGTGTCATTTTTACAAGGTTATTGGGTACATAAGTCTGAGATGCTACAAGATGTTACAAATGATGTTTCAAAAGGGTCAGAATAGAAAATTTAAACACTCTCTATTAAATTTCCAATGGCAAACCATATTACCGAAGCACACTTGAATTAGAAAGAGTCAATTACAGACATAAATACATTGTGAAGGAAAAATAAGAAGTTGTCTAAATTCACAGTTAGTTACTGTTTGTAAAGAAACTGACTAAATAAAGGATAAGTTAGTTACTTTAGAAGAAGAAACCAATGACAAAGATAATATGACGAAGAAAAAGACTAGGTTTGAATTTCTTTAAAAGGCACAGGGGCTGTGTGCTTTACATTTTTTAAGTATTTTTTTGTGTTGTTTAAAAAAAATAAAAAAATATTTGTCTTTTTTAGTTCTTTAGTTTTTATGTTGCTATTGTCATCCTATCCTTTTAGTAGTTTACATTATGACTTCTATTTGGCTCCACCAGATACTCCTCAGCTCTCTCATGAATGTGAGTATCTCTCTCTCTTTCAGGCATATCTTTTAATGTTTTGAATGGTAGTAATTTGTCTTCTTGGTGTGCTTATAATTCTTCCGCTACATCTATTATTGATTACTATGATTATCTGTTTTGTCACAAAGAGGAGGCATCAAATTGTTTGTTGTAAATGTTCCATTCAGGGGGAGATTTCATGATATATGCGTGACTATTCATCATGCTTTTTGGCATTTTTTTGTCCTAATGGGGAGAAATTTGGATGATTGGACAATTGTGATGTTCTTTGGAACTTGATATTTGATTAAAGGGGAGTCCTATTTTTCATTTCATGTGAAATGTGCATTTGATATTTATATGTCTAGTTATCTCCTTCAGGAGGAGTTTCAAATTTGGCATTTTAATTGGATATATAAAATATAACATGTAGGAATTCTACACTACATTGGAGTCTATCATCATGGTGATATTAGAATTATTTTACTGCTGGACATGTTAGTAATTAGATAGCGTTAATGATTAGAAGACAACAGATGATAGTGGTTGTTGCGTTTTTGGGTTTGGGATGTTACTATTGCGGTAAAAATTAATAAAGCTGTTGAAATGGTGGTGTTTTAGTGGGACTCTATTTGCTTGTGTGGATTGTGCACATCTTTGATCAACAACCGAAGTAAATCTTCGTTATGTAAGGGAATAGAGTGCCAGTGGTGTGCGTTAATTGCTTATTGGGAAAAACACACTGCAGCAATCTTATATGGTGGGGTTAATAGATGAACAAAGATATAAGTGTTACGTATGGGTTAAGGACTTTTGGGTGAATCCTGCGTGGGTATCTTGAAATTAAAGTGTAGTGGAAACGTAGCTGAGGTGGGGGTCTTGCAATTAATAGTGGGCATTAGATAATTCATTAATAGACTTTGACCATCTCCTCAGTTTATTCCACCGTACACATATGCCAACAAAATTAATCGAAGAAGAAGAGCGATTAGAGACACAAACCACAGTAGCTATATTTTCATTGTGCTCTTCTCTCTCTTAATACAAATCATAAGTTTCGATTGAGAAAAGGGAGAAAAAAGGAAGAATATGAGGCCATAGAGACCAGACATGCTCTGATGGAAGAGCAGATCTTTCGATGAATAACTTTCTATTCTTTCATTGATGAAGCAACATATTTAGGGGAGTTATTTTTTTTTATTTCAAGTGTATTTAGTTTTTGTTCTTTATTGTTCTAATCACTTGAGTTATTCGTTTATTGTTCTTTCGTTAAAAGATTCATTGAGAAAATCCTCTATCGAGATAGTATGAGGCAGTTATATTATTGGGTGTGAAATTCTTTTACAGAAAGTGAGGTTGAAAGATAGTGTCAAGGGTTGAGTGATATTGGCTCAGTAAAATTTTGGATAAATCTATTTTACTTCAGTAAGAGTGATTAAGCTTAGTGAAAGTCCACAGATGTAGGCAAAATTTGCCGAACTGTGTCACCATATTTTTAATGTTATTTATTTTTTTGTTTTAGATCGTTTTTGTTTTCGTTTATACTATAGACGATCACGATAAAAATTGTAAAGTTTGCGAAACTACTAATCCCTTCGGTTTTTCAAATAAGATCCAAAAACCCTAAAATTAGACCTAATTAATATGAATTTATAATAACCACAAAAATTATGGGTGATGAATTAAATAACTTAAATAAGCAATAATAAGAAAAATAACAGTAAAAACTAACATTATTTGGTCGCGACTTGCTTTTGGTCGATGGGTTTTGTAGATGGGTTTATGGATGCCTAAGGTCGTTGAGATTCAGCTACCAATCGGTTTTGTTTTTATGTTATTGTCGCCAAGGACAAGCGCCATGGTTTGATAGAAAATCAGCATAAGTTTGGAAAGAATGCAGAAGAGGAGTGTTTGAGCATGGGAAAATCCTATTCTAGGAATTATGGAACAAGACCCACTTGGTCACAAGATTGAAGAAATCGTAAAATTAGATTATGATTGTTTGGTTCCTTTAAAAAGGTATTCCAAGTTGGTATTAAGTTTAACTAGTTTAGTAATCTTATAACTGAATAAATTTGTTTATGTATGGAATATTAACTTAAATCAATTAACAAACACAATTTAAAAGAGTTTTAAATTCAAAATCAATTCTAAAAATTTAAAGAAATCATTTTTCTTAATTTATTAAGATAAATAATTTCTTGATTACTAATTAAATTTTAGAAAATTATTTTCAAGAATTAGAGTTATTATATTTCAATTATACTGAAGTTAATTCATAAGAATCTTTAAAAATAAGAAAAATATTTTTCTTAATTAATTAAGAAAGTTTTTCCTTAATCAAAGCTATTTATTTTAATGTGATTAAAATAAAAAATAAAATATTATTTTATTTATTTAGAGAATTATCATTGTATTTATTTGGAAATTTTTTCTTCATTTATTTAAATAATAAGTTTCTTGATTTATTAAAAAATATATTTTTCTCGATTATATTTGGAAAGGTATATTTATTTATCAAAAGAAAGAAAAAAGCTTTCTTTAACATTTTTAAAATATTTTTCTAATTTATTAAGAAATGATTTTCTAATTAATTACAAAATTAATCTCTAAATAAATAATATAAAGGACTATCTTAATTAAAATTAATTTTTTAATATTGAAGGTAGTTTTCTTTTAAAATTAGAATAATTTTATAGTTAATGAAAAGTTCTTTATAATTACATTAGAGATAATTTTCTAATTGAATGTGAAAGTCTTATAAAACTTTGAAAAAAAATAGTTTTTCTAGATTATAATAAGTAAGAAAAGTAATTTATTGAAAATTGTCTTTAATTAAAATTTATTAAAGAATTAAAAAATAGAAATAGTATCCATTTTGAATTGAAAATTATTTTCAAATCAAATTAAATTGATAATTAGAATAGAAATTTAATTCATTTAGGAATCAATGAGTTTAATCTAATTTAATTATCCAAAGAACTAGAAATATTTTTTAGATTACAAAGATAAATAGCTAGAATCAAACAAGACTTGATATTTCATGTATATAATTTAATTATATTTGCATGAGAAATTGCATGATATTATTTTATATGTTTGATATTATATGTTCTGCTTCACCTTGATTTGATGGAAAATTTTGGCTTCTTAGACTATTAAAAATTCTTAAGTTATAATTTTATTCTCGCTCGAAACTTATCTCATATCCATAAATTGAAATCTCCTTATAAGGACAACATAAGAATGGATTGACTCATTATATGAATTCTCATGATAAGTTTTACCCTAGCTTAGGACGATCTTGTGGTTCTTTCTCGAGTAACTCTTGCTTAACTTTCTTTATTCATGTTATGATCTAACCATATTATTCCATCTTTTGAATCTAAATGCATAATCAAATAATTAAATCTTCTATTTTTGCTCTTTCGATTCAAACAACTATAAGAATATAGATAAATCTTAAGAAAACTATAAATTCATTAATCCTAAAGATCCATAAATTTAACATATCACATCTTAAGGTCCATCCCACCTAAATCTATACTCCAATTAGTTCATAAAAAATAAATGAAAACAATATAAAGAGAAGAAAGAAAATAAGAATAAGAAATGATTGTCACGAGTCTTGAATCTTGAATCATTAGTGAATCTTGTTGAATTATTTTCCTTCTCCTAAGAATGATTTTTTTATTAATAAATAGATTATATAGATTCATTAAACCCTAAATTCAATATAAAGAGAAGAAAGAAAATAAGAATAAGAAATCATTGTCATGAGTGTTGAATCTTGAATCATTCGTGAATCTTGTTGAATTATTTTCCTTCTTCTAAGAATGATATTTTTATTAATCAATAGATTATGTAGAATTATTAAACCCTAAATCATAAACCCTAATTGAATTATGAAATTTACAATATCTCAATTAAAAAAGGCCCACACATCCAATTAGATCTTAAGCCTTCTAATAGACTATCGGGTCCTCATACGAGATCTTTATTCGTATAAATTACCAAGTTGATTATTTGCATGATCTATTAGATTGTTTAACTCTCATTACACAATCTAATTATTTTGCTATTGGTCCACTCTCTCAATTTGTTACCGAAGCATGCAAATACAACAAATAATCATAATATCAAATTTATTAACATCAAATGAAATCACATTGTCATTGATTTAAGAATAAATCTCTAAAGGAGTTTAGAACATCATTAACAACATGTTCAACATTCTTAAACCTAAGTCATACATCAAAATGAAGTAAATAAACAAGATAAAGTAGGAAAGAACTTGAAATGGCTAGGTTGGAGTGGTTCGACAGTAGCTACAAATGCTCCTCTCCCCTTCTCTCCTTCTTCTCTCTTCCTTGTGTTCTCTCCCTCAAAGTGGAAAATGGAGGCATGAAAATTAGGATTCTTAGCCCTCTCTGTAGTCTTTTCTATTTATGGTAAAATCTAGGTTTGACCCGGGCCCCAAAAAGTTCAAAAAAACCCTAAAAAGTTGAGATTTTGAAGCTGATCCACATCTGTTATTGCGCAAGCTACGATCATTGCCTATCCATTTTGCTTCTAGCCTGGATCTTCCATCAAGCTTCCTCCAAATCTTCTCCGTTCTTTGATATCTGATCTCAGACACTAATAAAAACATCAAGGCACCTCAAATATACAAAAATTTAAGCTTAGTATCATGCTTTAACCCAAAAAACACTCAAAACACAAATATCTAACTAAATAACACAATCTTGACCTAAACATGCACTAATAATTCAATTTAGCAACTAAACACATACTAAACTACCCACAAAAATTGAAAATTTGAATATACATTTGTTGCTCTGGTCTAGTTAACTTATAGTAATATTTTTTAAATTCTCAAATATATTGTTCTAAATAACAAATATCACAAATTCTCATATTATTTAAATGTCATAAAGTGTTTCTTCTTTCTTCATTTTCTAATTCTTGTTTATATGAGGCTACATCTTTATCTATAAATTCTTTATAAATTTCTTTAATACGATTTGAAAAACTTATACAGATTCGATAGTATTTAAAAAAACCACAGTATTTTTTATTCTTACTTCATTATCTTAAAGAAAATCTAAGACTACTCCAGTTGTTTTATATGTAATAAAATTCCATAGTGTACTTCTATTGTCTAATCCTTCAAATGGTCTTTCAACTTGTATTACTAATTGTAACTTATTTTCCCATTCGAGTAATAGTTTTTCAAGGGATATAACACAATCTAAATTAAGTATTCTATTGGGTCCTAAGGTTATATGTTTTGGTGTATATTATGTAGGAAATTTTTCTAATTTCATTACCCTTGCGATAATAGCCATATTGATTTATATTTTGAGTGTCAATTGGTCGAGCTTCCCATTGATATGAATGTTGCTGTTCTTTCTCTCTTTTTTTCTTCTGTATGACTACTTTCAGGTTGTTCATTTTTGCTTCGATCTACATATATTTCTTGATCAGATTCATAGCCATAGATAATTTCGTCTTTATCTGTAATTAGATTTAATTTTTCTGGATATTGTGATGGTGTAACAGTTAATATATTGACTAAGTGAGTGATTTCTTCCAATTGAGATTTAATATCTTTTTCTATATCCTCCATGGTTGCACTAAGGTTGTTGGTTAACTCTTTACAGGCTCTGATACCACTTTGCTACTGAAAATTCTTTCTATATTTGAATCTAGAAGTTTTTAGACAACTTTGGAGTCTAGAGATTTTTCTAAAAGCTTTTCTATCTTTCCTTGTATATTGTTTATAGTGCCTTTATTTTTTGTATTACCTTTTACTAATTGTTGTATTATCTGTAAAATATTCGTTTGATTTTGTGATACTTCTTTTAGATGTACTTCTATCTATAATTGTTTTTCGATTACTTCAATTACATATTTAGTTACACTCATAAAGTATTTTTGATATGGGTGGTTAAATCTTGTAATTGATTTTTTTTATTGTTACTAGTTCCTTGGTTACTGATTGTTCATAGTTGTTGTTTACTTTTGAAAAATCTTTGGATCAGTAATTTTAACTAAATGTTCGAAATTCTGTCCAGGCTCAGTAAATCTTATAGGTCGTTCGAGTCTTAATGATTGTGATCTAAAAAGATTTGGTTTATCTAAAAACTTAGTGCTAGAATTAGAGAAAGAAAGTCTGGGACTTATTTTGGGATTTAATTGAATTAGATATTGAATTTCTAGTAGATCCCATAATGTTGTTTGTGTATTAGTTCCTACTTTGTTGACATCACTAAATAGTTGATCAATATAAATTTTATCAGTATTCTTAAATTCGATGTTATGGTGAGAATTAGTTAAAGCATAACTAATTTGATATGTTATTGAAAATGGCTATTGTCCTAAATTTATTAAATTATCTTTAAAAAATTTATATGCTATTGTAATTTTTTCATCTAACTTGTGTGAGTTTAAAGGAATCCCTAATTTTAAACAAATGTTAAGTCTTATTTTTCTGTATGCTAAATTACCATTCATGATTCCTATAATTTGATCATTTATATTAGTCATTCGTTCATCAATGATTGCCATTCTTATCGGTGAATCTATTCCATCTTGAAAAGTGGCTCTTAATAAAATTTGTATTGCTGATAAATGAATATATCCGATTTTATGTCTTTTTCCTTTGGGTATTTTTTGTAATTATTTATAAATATGTTATTAGTCAATTAAACTGATTCGAATATGTCCACTACATTGCTATATTCTGATGGGTGTCTCATGGACAATTTTTCCATAATAAATAATATTTTTTTATTTATAAAATTTTTAAAGAGAGAATGTTGTATATCTTATCTGGATTTTAAGTTTAATTGAGCTTTAGCTATTTGTTTATGTTTTTCTTTAGATAATAAAGTGGCTACATGAAATGTGCCATTCATTTCTGTGACTTCTAAGTTGTCTATTTCTAATATATTTTTATCTTCTTATATTTTATGATCAATCATTATGAATCGTGCGATGATTAATAAAACTGGTTTGTAAGTAATCTAATTCTTAAATATAAAAATTATAAAGGGTCTGAGATAATTTAAGCTTTTCTTTAATTGGTTTTATTCCATTAGGATTACTAATAAAAAATTGTACATAATTATATCTTTTGGTATAGTATTTTTTCTGCTTTATATTGATTAGCTAATTGTTCAATATATATTAGATGCTTTTTTAGTTGATTACACAAGGTGCAACTATTGTGTTCCATCTAGGTGTAGTTGATAATGTTCTCTGAATCATCTATGTAATTCTTGAAGTTCTCGCATTTCTAGATCATATATGTTCATATTATTATTAATTCTATCTTGACAGTTTTCAAATTCGGGAGATAACTAATCAATAGATTGTAATAAGTGGAGCCTTTGGGTTTTCCAGAATTGAATAATTTGTTTATTAATTTGTGATTTTTCATTAGCAAGTTTTATAAATGTACAAAAAGATTTACAATTCTAACAAGTTGAATTTAAAGTCATTTTAATAAAAATCTATAAAGGATTTATCATTGTCTAAAATAGAAAGGTAAATTAGTTTGTCTAGTGTTTCTATAATAAGTGTATGCTAATAGATATTGTAAAATACTGGGTTTGAACTTATATCTAAAATAATTCCATAGAAATATATAAAGAGATCTAGAATCTAAATAAGTAAAATAAGTAGATAATAAAATAAAGATAGGATGATATGCATATATGATAATATAATAAGCATATGTAATAAGTGATGAAACAAAAAATACTATTAACTTCATACCTTCTTCGTTGCTTTTTTCCGTTTGAATGCCAACTTCAGGCGATGAGAGGAATGAGCAAGAGAGAGGATAGACAAAAATAGTATAGTTTATTTCATGTCCCGAGCAAATGCTCAGACGTTACATTATATAGACATAAAGGAAGAAAGAAAAGGCCGAAAACAATTATGGCCGACAAAGTTAAAAGAGATTCCTGCTAAAAGAAAAAAAGAAAGGAATCGACAAAGCAAAAGTAAAAGAAAATCTAAAAACAATAAATAAAGGGCCCATAGGGCCTACATCCTTCAGTGTCTGTAATAATTATTCGTCAACAATTATATCATCAGAAGAGGTGTTGTCAATGACTTTGTTATTTTGTGATATAGTGGGGCATTGCTGGCAGTGATGTTGATCATAATGTTTCAATTGTTGACACAGTGCGTGTTGCCATGGAGTAGATAATCCCATGAATAAAGTAGCAAAATTTGCTTCTGCTTGTTTTAAGAATTGGAGTGCATCTGGAGTAATGGTAGATTAGTTTGTTGATGTCATAATGAGATTAGGTCCTCGATAGTTGATCTTGATCAGTGATTCTGGAGTGATTTTGTTAGGCCCGGGTCCCGGATAGCATAATACAAAATAAAATTTAAAATCTAAAATACATAAGTATGCTTCATGTTGAAATGCTGGCGGGCTAACCAAAGTACTAACTTATATAAGATTCCTAATAAGCTGGAAGTTTCCGATGCCTCGCAAGGTCAACTATCGTCTTGATCTGCACCTGAGGAGGGGAGAGTAATGGGGTGAGCTGCGAAGCTCAGTGGCATATACGTT
>JANITW010000006.1:41358849-41370837 GCA_027564335.1 Erythroxylum williamsii | reverse complement strand
ATAAATGTAAACCTTAAACAAATAATAATTTATTTATTAAAATTTATAGGAAAATATAAATTGAATAAGTAATCTATATATATTATATAATATTTACCAATTAATAATTTTTAAAAAATGTTTAAAAACGAAATTTATAAATGAAAATTATTTTTTAAAGATTTTTGAAAGTTGTGAAAACTTTAAAAATCATGAATAATAAATGATAATAAATAAGCATATTGATGGAAATTGAAGTTAAAAACAAAAATAAAGATAATAAAATATAAAAGTGTATTGAGGTATTAGCTCGAACACCACAAAATATACAAACGAAAATAATTTTTTCTCGGTATAGAAAATATTTTATATGCATATTTTTGTAAGAGAGATTTAGTTAAACATATAAACCCAATTTAAATAGAAGTTCACAAGGTGGTTGTGTTCTTGTTTCAAAACTAGGAGCAGGCAAGTACTAATCCAACTCTTAAGTCATTCATGGAGCGATGTCCAACAATCACAGACTTTTGGTGTAACGAGCTAGGTTCTGAAACTGAACAAGGTAACAGGCTAGCAACAGAAATGCTTGCCTTAAGCAAACTATGGTTTGAATGATGATGTGAAGTAGTTTTCTTTGATCACAGAAAATAAAAGCTTAAAGAAATTTCACAAGATGAATGGGCACTCATAAACAAGCCAAAGACGGGCAACTGAAAACATTGCCTCTCTCTTCTATGCTAAATTGAAACCAAAAGAAAAAAAGAAAAAAAGGACATAGATTCTCCTGGAAGTATTCTCACTTTGCATGCCCACTTTTCCTCTTTCCATCAACACCAACCCCCGGCCTTGCAGGCCTGTTTGTTCCTGGACCAATCCCATTAAGCTGTTTCCTTGCTGGAGAAGGAATTAATGAGGTAATCAAGCTCCTGTCACGAACCAGAACCAGGACAGCAGATAAATATGTTGTTAGTGAGGCTCCTGTCCCATGTTAAGCATTGTTTTCCATTCCAACGTCAACAAGAAACTGGAGGCCTAAAGGAAAAAACAACCTACCAGGCATTCATACAACTTACCTAGCTTCTGTAGCTTTTAATGGCTTAGGATTACTCTTCTTTGTGTTAGGTCCAGGTATTTTTGGATGGCTGCTCATTATAGGAAGATTAGATTGCCATAATAAGTCTGGCTCCGAAGAATCACTGGTTGCGGCCTCAAGATCATCAGAATCGTCAGTTGAAGCCATTTCACTCCGACTTCTCTGTGCTTCAAACTCCTGGTTGTCTCTTTTGTTAAATGGAGTTCTAATGTAGGGTTGTTCCGGGTAAATCTTTGAAGGTCCTCGACTATGTTTCGGATAAAAGGTTTCAGGCAATTCCCACAGGCCTGAAAAGTTCTCATCTTTGTTGATACCGTCATGCTTGTTTAACATGACCTGATCAACCCAATCGCCGGAGATAGATTCTTTGTCATCATCCTTTCCATTCTGTGCAGGAGTTCCGATAGGTGTCCAAGGAGGAGAATGGCGGCGCAAATCATGGAGATCCAAGCTTCGTCTCCTTGTAATAGAAGATTTTTTCCCGCCCTGCAGACCAACATATACTTTTCAATTTGGGCTACGGTTTAATAGGTAAATTCTCCAGTAGTTTGTTATGTTGTACAAGCATAAGCATGCAAGGAACAAAGCATAAAGAAAGCCTTCCTACATAGCACTTCACAAGTTTTACTATTTCCTTTGAATTCCATCATCCAACTGACTGCGCGACATGAAACACAGTTTGTGCCTAAGCATATAGTGGACAGAAGAAGCCTCAGACTCCAACGATACGATCAATAAAATCTGATCTTTTTAGTTCATGCTTCTTCACATTCTGGCTGTGAAGACAGCCATTTTGAATTGACCATTAAGACGTATTATATAACATATAATATATAAGATTTTATACTGCAACTTGAGAGAGGGGTGAGAATAGAAACTGACTTGAAGTCCGAAGGATGACTAAGTACTAATGAGCCGCAAGCTTTGAAAAGATAAATGATTTGATTAAACAGAAATCCATGTACTTAAGAGGTGATCTGAGTTTCATGATGCTCTCATTTAATGGTAGCTCAAATTATCAAGCTATACACGGTAAAAAGTACATGATTAACACACTGTATTGTTATCAGCTAAATGATTTTTACCTCAAAAAACTGCCTGTGACTGTTAGAGAAGTTGCCTGCACTGTGCCAGCTATGTTGACAAGGAGAGGATCCACCGGATGTTATTTTTGTTCTTTCAGGTGTGCTGGATCGAGAGTTCTGTGAGTGGTCCGTTTCTCCTTCCTTCCTAGCTAGTGCTGCTTTTAGACTAGTAATCTGGAAAACGAAAACGTATAAATGATGCAACACATCAGTGATGACAATAACAATTATGATTGCCGGCTTGTATAGGGGTAGTAGTAATAACCTGCTCTTTTAACTCCTTCACCTCTATGCTATCTTTATTCACTTTAGCAGCACCGAGTTCAACAGTAGCAACTCGTTCAGCAAATTTCAATGTGCTTAGCGTTTCTCCAATGGCTTCTGTTTCAGGACTTATATGAACAAACATGAGAGTCTTGGCTTGGCCACCTGACGGTTTTAAGGGAGAAAACATGAATCACAAAGCATACAATGTTTTTAGTAAAAAATGGAGTAACCATACAATTCTTTACCAAGTGAATCTTGGAGTAGTTATGTGAGTTTACTATTCCTGTAGGGAACATGTGATCCTTTCTGAGCAAGAGCAGAGATTACATCTCCCAAAGCTGAGAGAGACTTGTTAATATGTTGTGCTTCCTTTAATCTATCACCAGTTACCTCAGATTTGTCAACTCTTTCACTTCCTGCCAGGTCAACCAAATGCATGGAACCACGAATTATACTTCCCGAAGTGAAGTCCCTTCCTTGAACATGAACCGTCAGGCAACTGCAAGCATATGCAAGTATAATTCTTAAACAATTCATATCAAAATCACTGAGCTGAACTCTAAGCACACTAGAAACACTCACCTATGAGATCGACTGCTCCTGTCATTCATTGCTGTAGAACTCACTGCACGGTTCTTTTGTCCGAGGTCCATCAGATTTATGACATCAGATGTTGATGATACAGGTATGATGCAAGCGTCTGGGACATTAATTCCATTTTGAGAACTGTTGCGAATTTCTAGTCTATATAGGAGATAAAGAAAACAAAAATTGATAAGAATTGCCTCGGAACAACCTACAATATTACACAGAAAAAACTTAACAAAGGATACCTTCTGTTAAGACCATCAGTAGCCAGGAGATCCCTAACTTGCTCGTTGTAAATCTCAAGCATCTGGACAGAAATCTCATACGAAATAACATCCTTCCTTTGATTTGACAGAAGAAATAGATCAGTCAATGCCCTGTAGTTGACACCTAAGCCATCCTCAGTGAGCTCTTTAGGGCCAGTCTGGATTGAAAAATCCCATGATTAGACCAAAGTTAAAAATCAACAAAGATATTACAATCAAAAGCCAGAGAGCAGCAGTAAAGGAGAGATTGTTAAATCAATGAACTTGTTAGATATCGTAGTTATAATTATGATGATCAATCTTACCATAGTATAAGTTTTGCCTGATCCTGTTTGGCCATAAGCAAATATGCAAACATTGTAGCCATCAAGGACAGACCTAATTAGAGGCTGTGTGTCTGAGAATACCGCCTCTGCAAGAAAAGTAAACAACGGAACTGTTTAAGAAACATGTTGACAAGAAAGACATTTGAAGGAAAGAATCAAGTGGACTTAGTAACCTTGTGTTGCCAAAGGAGCAAAAACTTTGTTAAAGCTAAAGAATTTCCTTCCTTCTTTCCCATATTTTGAGGGGTTGATCATGGTTTGTTTCCTTCATCTATGTTGTCCACTGTACTTGAACCATTTGGCTGCCCAGGCAAGAATGGTCTCACTCGGCAATATACTCTAATATTTCCTAATGAAATTTATTAGGAAAATCATTCTAATGTGTTTAAAAGATACTAAAGAACCAATTTATCAAACCAAACTGTAAACTAACATCACACTATACCTCTCAAGTCCTGCACCTGGTTGTACAATTTGCGATTCTCTTCCAGGACTTTTTGGTATCCTGATGCAGCATGGCCTAGACCTTGCAAGTGTTTCCCTAATAGAACAGAACGAGCCTGCAGGTCCAAGATTATTTAATGTCCGCAGCATAAGACATTTTCATTAGCACTAGAAAATGCCATTACCTGAATGTTCATCTGTTGTTGTTCAATCAACATCCGCTGGTTGGACAGCTTGCCTTTTAGTTGACGACAATTAACCTTTGGAGAACATTGTTTCTCCAGGTTGATGCTTCTAGAAGTTTCTTCTGATTCTTGTTCTTCCGGTTCCTTCTTAATCATTCCATTAGCCAAGACCAATGTCACACAACAGCTTTCAAGAAATAGAAAGCATATGAAAACACAACTGGTCGAGCACTATAACTTTTTCAAGCCAAATTCACACCTTTACATCACAAGAAGAAGATCTTGAAAGAGGCTTGTCAGTGCTACATACTTCTGTACCTTCTGTGGTTGTTCTCAGCTGTCATTGCAAAGATTAATAAGCTAAGTGAGAGAGGAAACTTCAGGTAAAGACTAATGATCATTAGAGATTTTCCATCTTCATGTAACGAGTAATAGTACTTCGAAGTGAAAAAGTTAATCATCTCAGGGATAATTGCATTATATACAACAGCATAAGCCCTGGATGCTGTACAAAGAAAAGAAGGGGCTTGAACAGCTGCTCACCAGTTCATTTTGGCCAGCCAATCGACGCTGATACTCTTCTGTTATCTTGCTTAACATAGCTTCGACAATCTGTTATCAGCAAAGAGCATTGGCCTTACAGGACTGCTACTAATGTATTGTAGCATCATAATTCAGACATAAAATAGACGATTCATTTCTTCCTTTAGTGGTGTTTTTCAAAAGGAACTAAAGCACTAAGATAATCAAATAACACTCTTACGAATGGGATTTCTTCTTGTTTCTTGTTGGAAAGTAATGTGTGAACGAGCACACTCAAGGAATGACCAATGCTCTGCCATACAGGAGTAGAGAAG
Source organism: Erythroxylum williamsii (assembly GCA_027564335.1). Taxonomy (NCBI): domain Eukaryota; kingdom Viridiplantae; phylum Streptophyta; class Magnoliopsida; order Malpighiales; family Erythroxylaceae; genus Erythroxylum; species Erythroxylum williamsii. Next base: position 41,365,747 of record JANITW010000006.1, on the reverse strand, counting down.
GTTATACTCCTATGAGTCCTATCTCACTCATTTAAAAATAGTAAATAAATGCACAGATACAGGAGAGCTCACTGACAGCTTCACTGGATTCTTGGCCAAGGTCATCATACGGGCGCTGATCAGCATCAGGCACGCTACCCAATGAAGAGGATCTTGGAAATTTCATAAATGGTTCCGAATTTTTTCGCATAAATGGTTTTCCGGACCCGTAAGATTGGGCTTTAAAAATTCCACTATATTTCCAGGTCCCAGCTGCACCAGTTTGTTTCCACTCGCTGTATGATTTAAGGGCTAAGACACAATTCACGACCCTTGTAGATTTTCCTCCCTAAAACATCCAAAGCTTGAATTGATCTCAAAACAGAGAAGCATTTCTCCCAATGGAATGGAAACAATCTTATACATTTTCGCTCCCGCTGTGATGAGTCAAAACTCTCACCTGATCCAGATCAGACGCTTCAAAAGTTGGAATCCCCATTTCCTCCACAACTACAAGGAAGTTTCTCACATTTTCAAAGTACTGATATGCAGATAGAGCTGCTCCATCAGGTACAGTAACAGAATCACAAGGTCCTTCCACTACCTACCACGGTGTTTTGCACCAAAAAATCATTCAAACAAGTTGTGCTTACCATCAGTAACAAGAAGGGGATAGAATCATACCTTTGATACTGCTCCAGGCTGAACCTTGTTAAGGACATTACACAAAATTATCCCACTTCGCAATCCAACCCTAAATTCTTCTTCTGAGGGCTCAGCCGGCAAATCTTTACCACCAACAATTCCAACTGTCTTGCGAAGCCATCCAGCTGCTTCATACCTTCTACAGGCTGCAAAATCATACAGCAATATCAAGTATTCATATCTTGTATCATTCTCATGATCAAGTAATTTCCAACAAATAATGTAGCAAAACAAGTTTGGACTTTTAAACGAAAGGAACAAATAAGATATAGATGATTGATTTTCTTTTTCTAGCCAGATCAGTGCCCTGCAATGCTTATCACATATGAACTAAACATTCCCATAGCTTAAGGAAAACTTATTTCCACCGCTAAATTTCAAACGTCAATGGTCCAGGGAAACTTTTATTTGACAGACACCAAACTCAACTGCTTTACTGCGAGTGAGCCTTATATGAACCAACCACGTTACCCAGTGGAGATCAGCTGCATTAAAAACCACGATAAAAAGTTTTTAAGTAGAAGAAAATTCGATCTAGAAAACAAAACAGTATATCGTTTCTCAAAGTTTCTATCACCAAGAAGCATAAAAAGCGGCTTAACATCAATTAATATGGAACAAATATAACGGATACATAGAGAGAGAGAATAAAATGTTGATCATACAAGCTTCATCAGCTTTTCTTGGAGCCACAGTGTTGGTTGGCCGAGTCCCATGTTGTTTAAGAACATCTTCCACAAGAGAAAAAACGGAGAAAGAACAAGCTTGTTGCTCTTCTGTTGCCATTCTTCTTTTTCTGAAAATAAACCACACCAAGCACCAATCTCTTGAACACCTTCTTTCAAGAACCCGAGTTCAAAGATTTCCCATTTATCAAAAAAGAACCAACAACTCCAAATATTTTCACCAACCAAAGAAAAATTCTGTATCTTTACGTTTAAAAGTACATGCAACTACGGCTTAGCGTTTATTTGTATTCTCTGAGTCAAAGAACAAGAGATGAATAGTTTTGAGATAGATGAGACGAAGATTGAAGTATACAGAGAGAGGGCAAGAAAATGGATGATGGGAGATTCCCGGAAAAATTTCTCATACTTTCTGTTTCGTGATCCTTCCCTGTCTAATATTGAAAAGAAAAGCTATCACAACGAAGCTGGTTCCAAGCCTCTCGGGTTTGCATGTGAGAAATTAAAGGGCAGCTTTTAACTGTTTTCTTTCTTTTTTTTTTTAAATTCTCCCTAATTAATGTTACTAATGTCACTTTTTAAAGCAACAATTCCCATATTATCAAATTTAGTACTAACAAAAGCAGTTTCCTTTATTTCTAAATATATAAACAAATATTCACTTAATCTTAATATGGAATTGAATTAGAGGCAACAACACGGCAATTAATGCAAGGTAAGAGTTAATCAATTGAGGAAGCTAGAATTCTTTGGATGCATAGTGTTCAGATCTCCTGTTTAATTTTATGATGTCTTATTGTGTTCAATAAATTGTAGTCATTTATTTATGTGGGTCTCGAGTGGGTCACATAAAATAAATGACTGAGATTTTATAAGACAGAATAAGATACGATAATATTGGACAGAAGATCTTGTCCCCAATATAGATTGGCTGGACCTAGATATGTGTTGATGATTACAATTAAGAAAAGGTAACAAGCAGATGGGCTGATTATTACATTACACTCCTTCCACCTTTGTGGATATCGTATCTAGCTGTTAACTGCATTTTTAATAGCTGTTAACTTCATCTCTAATGCATACATTCCTCTTCCTTAGGATATTACTATTAGATGAATGAGAAGATTATAATAATAGCAGGATGGGCAGTTCCTGTCTTGTACACACAAAATGACCAACTATTCTATCTATATAAACATAACTAGTAGCCTCCAGAAGCAATGCATGAAAAGGAACACCACCTTATCCTCGTAGCTCTTTGAAGGACATATCATTTCTTGTTTTGGTTTGCTCGGACCACCTTTAATTATTTGATACTTTCTTCCCCACCTTTAACAGATTTAGGACAACAATATGCAACAAAAACACACATTTATCTCTTCTCTTGCTCTTGTTGATATAATTTTTTGGGTTAATTATTAAAAAATTTTAAACTTTACACAATTTTACAATTATAACTCAATTTTTAAAAAGTGAAAATTAAATACCTGATCTTTCAATTTATAATAAAATAACCCAATGTTAATCTCTCTATTAATTGTGCTAAGATGACAAATCGCATTAACTACGTTATGACACATGTAGGATACATGTGTCATGCCAAATTGAAATCAAATTTTAATAAATAATATTGAATAAAAATAAACAACAACAAAAATAAATAAATAGTTACAAAAGCCTAAGTCACATTTCTTCCTCTACTCTTTTAGTCTACACCACTTCACTTAAACAGCAACTAGCAGTGTCGTTGGTTTCACCTTTGGTAGTCTTTCTATCCTTCTCGAACCACCACTCGTTGAAGATGCAACAGTTACCATCTTAGTTTTCTTTAGTGGCAGCCCACACAAGCTGAGACTTTTGTGATAGTTAATTAATATATTACTTATGAAGTGCCTTAGAGTAGGGAGGCAAATCATCAGTTTATTGTTGTTGCTAATGTGGTTATTGAAGCACTGCTTATTCTGCTGTGGGCTGTAGAAGGTTAGTTAAAATTATGGTGTTTACCTTGAGTCGAGAATTTTTTAGAGAGAAAGTAAATTAGTAAGAGAAAAGAAAATAGAAAATTTTCAAAAGAAGCAAATTGGGACTATGTGTTAGAGTGAATAAGTGATGAAAAAAGGGACTTTAGCTACACCATCAAAATCACCCTCACCAAGATAAAGATCAATTAGCTTAGAGTTTGGGTAGAAAAAAGAGAAGTATTTTGAGCATGACATAAGAGGAGAGAAGGATAGGTTAGAGTTTTTTGTTGTTTAATTTAATTTAATTTAAATTTTATGTGAATTTAACATGACACATGACACTTTATGTGCACCGTTAATGAAAAAACTAGCTTTGGAATAGTTTCACAAAAAATTAAAAGATTAAGTATTTTATTGTTAGATTTTAAATTTCAGGTTATAATTGCAAAATTGTTTAACATTTAAAATTGTTTTAGTAATTAACTAATCAATCCTCAAATTATATTAAAATGGCATTAGTTTGTCTAGAATCAATCCTATTTAAAATTTAATTGGAAAATAATATTAATTATATTATTGTGTGGTGTAAAAAAACAAAGTCTTGCTTGATATTTTAATTTGGTTAACAAAAGAACTAGAAATATTACATATCATATTGTATATATTTGTGTAAATAATAGTTTAAATATCTCTTATTCAGTATTCTTAGTAAAGAAATCCTATCCTTCTAGTCTCTGTACTTACTATCCTTAGTAAACATCTACATGTTAACTCTAAACAACTCATATTTACAGCTTATGAGATCTACTGCTTGATCCAATCAAGAAGAATAACATGTTTTAGTCTATCTGAATTAATGATATCCCATCCTATAACTAGGGAAAGTTTAAATACTATCATAATTACACATGATGAGAATCTCATTATCATAATCTCATCATGATTTCCTCCATGCTATGTTTGTATCAAAGATTTCATTAAATCAATTTAAGATCAACATCAAATCCATAAATGTATGAACATTGAAATAATGAAAAATGCCTTTATTAATCATAAAATGATTTATACAATAAGTGCTAAAGGTAATTGCCTTTAAAGCACTTTTCTAACACCACATCCTTATAGTTCCTGGAGAAAGGTAGTACAACCAGCCCTTTGTTTTGTCTGCTAATGAAAATGAGAAGGCTCTTAACTTAATGGTCTTCTATTACTCCTTGTGACTTTATGGTCAAAAAAATCACATAGAACTCCTTTAAGTTCTTGTGGCGTCCTCACCTATAAGGCCATAGAAAGGAGGCAACAAATGAATAAATCCTAATTTTAACTCGAAAGCCATATTAATGTCAAGAAATTCAATGTATAATGGTTGTTGATTAACGTCAAGAAGTTTCCAACTCCTTTAGTGTTACGCCATCTTGATTAGAGATAATATTCCATTGTTTTCAATTAGTATTGAATGGGGAAATCCTTATCTAAGGTAGAATGACACGTTGAAAATAGTTTTCAAATGTCATTAATTAAACCAATTGCTAATGATGGAGAACTAACGTAATTAGACTTAAATAGGGTAGACTAATTTACATCCTCTTTTTCTAATCCTAAATATAATTTAAGATTATAATTTATATCTATTGTTAGCATATTTGGGAACCTAACGAGTCATACATAAAGAAAAGGTTAAAGAAAGTTTAAGAAACTTTATGATTAAAAGAGCAAACCCTAATGCACAAGGCTCTTTGCTTTGTGAAGGTCAAGGAGGGTCATTAATTATATGCAACCTTACCTTTGCATTTTACAAAGACGTTGTTTTCGTGACTCGAACTTATAACTTTTTAATCAAAAAAGAATAACCTTGTCAGATATTTAATAAATAAAGATCGATATGAGATATTGGATCTTATTTAGGCATAATTAGTATGTAATTAGAATTAATTATAATTCTAATTAATTTTAATTAAATTAATAAAATGTCCTAAACATATTGTAAATGAGCTTAGGCTCTATGGGAGCTAGCACTTCTTACCTAACCTTTCTGCAATAGTCACAGAGTTCTCTCAACATGTTCTATGGATACTGTTAGAAGTCGAATTATGGTAGTTAAGGTGAGACAATTTTAGAAACGGTTAAAGGAAAATGACAAGAAAAAATCAAGCTTCGAAATAAGATATGAGCTATGATACATGCTTTATTATGTTTTATATGTTAATCATGTTATAGAATTTAAGTGATCTTGAACATACGAAATAGTTTTTATAATTATTTTGTTGTGCACGAGATCAAATCCTAACCTGATTTCCTAACAATATATTCCCTAGTAGTAACATTCTCCTTTGAGTACAAGCCCATAAAAAGAAAAAATCTCTTGTAATTTATGTTGTACATCTCTCCAATCACTTAAAATTAGATCATATTGTGAACATCCTAGATGTAATGCCACTTCTCCAATGTGAACGTGGTGAAGAACTCAAGTGTCAACTTTTTGTAAATAGGTTCTTTGATTGCAAAGAAGCAATCCTAACTACCAACACTAATCAAGTTTTAGGCATTTGAACTCGACCACATCTGGTCAAGCAATACTTAGTCGATGCATTTGCTCTTGGTATATGGTTTCGACCTCAATCTCTTGTACCGAGCGATGTGGGCTAGTGTAATGAAGTTGAGCATAGAGTGTGTAGGTGTAGGCTATGCTGGCTCCAATTGTCAGGGTGATTAATGTCTGAAGTACTGTCACTTCTTTACCTTTTGTGTGACAACTTAATTATGGGAATTAGATCTATAGTGATAGATATATAAGCTTTTTTTGAACCTGTTTTAAATCTAAGTATATAGATAATGTACTAAACATATTTAGTTTTTAATATATATGATATTTTTGAAGTATTAAATATATCCATTATTCTATGTATGAGTTGATATTTGAGATTAAAATTATGTGAATATTAACTTTAGAAGTAAATTATTATTTAGGTATAATTTACTTAAAACAATATTTTTTTAGATTGAAAAGGTTCAATGTAGCATTAATTGCTAATTAAGCCATAATACATTTTTCCATTTAATAGAAATAATTAATTGGATTAATAAGTTCTTTAATGTACTTGATATAGTTCATTGCATTATCTAGAATGTAATGTATTGTGAAACATTTGAGCCAATGGGCATGTAAAAAGAACTTAACATCTTGTCAAAGATCTAAGTATCTATTTAGATAATTTCTCTTAATTGCAATAATAATTGAGAACAAATTTGTAAGATTTAAGCATATGCTCACTATTAAGAATCATGTAGAATTGTAACATCCCATCACCGATGGGAAGGGTAAAGTGGTAATTCGACATGGGTTACGAGTGTGTAAACATAGCTCGGTATGGTCGTGCCTAATATGGCCTCCATATCTGCGTAAATTGAAATTTTTGTAAATGCACTTGATTGTACCTGCATTCATGACATTTTCTCGGCATCTGTGTTTATTGTGAAAAATGTGTTATTCGTGATTGAAAAATAAATTGGAGTGGATTTTTGTGTGTTTCATATTTTTAGGGAATTTCAGGAATTTTTCTGGAATTT
>JANITW010000006.1:41342293-41358749 GCA_027564335.1 Erythroxylum williamsii | reverse complement strand
AGTTTTTCTGAATGTTTGTATGACTGAATTGGACAATTTGTAAAGTTAACATATTAGAACAAATTGTGTTTATGAAACGGGCCCTGAGGCCATTGATTCGTTATGCAAATTGTTTTCCATATCATATGCTATGTGTTGTATGTGTGTATATGTTAAAGAAGAAAAAAAAATTTATACCGAGTTTTGACTGAGTGATGTAGCACGCCGCCTCGCGGGGCACAGACTCGGATATCACCGTCGATGTCGGGTTCGGGTCATGCGGGAGTGGGGTGTTACAAGAATTCTCTCACTAAACCATTATCCTGGCATTATTGTGATCATCATAGAGAGATATGATTTAAGAAAGTTAAACAATTGGTTTATTGTAATTAGGAGATCATTAGTTTATGCCCTACAACAACCTACGACCAATCAATTAATTATAGCTTAATGATAATTATTTAAAGTCTTATACATATTTAAGTGTATATGATAAACTCCATAAGATAAATCTATATTATGAAAGAAATTATATTGATATCATAATTATGATATTCATATTCTATTTATGCTTTATCTTGTTAAGATTAGACATTAATAAAATGTAAAAATACTAGTACACGTTATGTTTTTCCTTATGAAGGAAGCAGTTGATCTCATAGACTAGAGTATTAAGATACTTAAGCAAATATATGTGTGCTTGTTAAACAGCAAGTTTACTTAACTGACCTTATATGAAAATTTCATTTAGAACATTACTTGTGGGTCGTATAGCCAAGAATAGGAAAAAAAATGAAACCAAGCAAATTAAATTTTAAATTTTGTCACTAAAATAAGTGGAAAAAGAGATAAATCTGACCAAAACTAGATAAGAGGGGAGCAAGAAAGAGATGTATACAAAGAAAGAAGCAAGAGAGCTTGGAAGACCAACTCAAAAGTAGGCAAAGAAAACAAAGAATAAGAAAACCAAAGTGAACGAACAATGTGAGATGTAATAAAAATAGGGGAAACAATAATAAAGGGGAAGAAGGAAAGTGAAGACTAAAAATAGAAAGATTAAATCTTAAGGCATATAGAAGTGAAGGATCAAAAACAAGGAACAAGATTGAATCCATGGAAGTAAGAAAATAGAAAGGAAAAAGAGAAAAGGTTTAACGAAAGGATAGAAAGTTTAGTGAGAGAAATCATGAAACAACACTTAGATAACTTACTAACAATGTCTTAAATTATATAATATAACATTATCAAGATAGTTTAAGATCGAATGTCAAATTGTTTAGGGGTCGTTTGGTTCCACTTCATTTTTTCTATTGTGGTTTTTAATTTTTGTTTTTCCTTCAAATAAAAACAAAATCCTTTTTGGTTATTAATATCAATGTAGATATATGTTTTTATCACTAATAATAATCACATATTAGATAAAACTTAAAGATAAATTATTTTTAATTAAATTAATTAATTTTAATCTCTTATATAATATTTTTCAATAAATTAGTAATAAAACTATTTTATTTTATTAAGATAAATAATTTAAAAATTAACTTTTTGTTTATAAATTAATAATTATTGTAAATATATCTTAATTATTAAATCAAATTTTATTGAAATTTGTATATTTGACATATTTTAATTTAAACATATTTATTAAAAGATATTTAATTTAAGTAAAATCAAATTATTCATAATTCTTATTAGTAAATAATTTTAATTAATTAAATATATAATATTAAATTAAGTTGATCATAATTTTTATTGAAAATTAATATATTAAATAATTAAATAATATATAGTTAGTTAAAAATGTAATGATTTCCTATCATGTGTTGGCAAAACTACCACCTTTTCATTGGGTAAACTTTTTAGATTGAAACCAGGGAAGAGGGTAGGAAAAAGATGGTGAAATGAAGTGTTGAAGATACCGACTTTGGCGTTTGATGGTTTTATGGTGAACAAGCCAAGTCGTAGGCATTGCACCATCACCTTCCACGTAACCACCAAGGCCGCCACACCAACGGATCAGATTACTTAGATGCACTGTTTGTTCTTGATCAACGGTTCACTGAACTTTACGGACGATAAGGAGATGGTTGCATCAAATTAATGACTGCATCAAAGCGTCACGTGGTGATAAACAAGTCTCAAGACTCAAAAGTATCAAAGCTCAAAATGGCAATATTATAACATTTAACAAAAACTTAATTTAATATATTTTATTATACTTAATATTAAATTAGAACCTAATGTTAATAAAATAGTATTCAAAACATTTAAAATTTTAATTATCGTACGATTCTAAGTGTCCATGTTGTTTACCTTTGCAAATTATATTGATATGGATAATTTCTTATGTTAATTATTTCTTTATCAAATGGACAGGCTAAGTTATTACATATTAAAAAAAATGAAAGTGGTCATTTTATTTATTAATATAATTATAGAATAAATAAAATTTTAATTAAATACTTAATTTATTGTTAACAGTTAACAAAATAATAAAATCAATTATCATTATTATTATTATTATTCATGTAATTAATAATATGTAAATATAATAAATTAATAAAATACTTCTTAATTATGCAATTTACTAATTATCAATTATTCCCTTGTAATGAGTTATATGAAGTATGAATATTGAACCTCAATCCAATTATGTTAAAATGACTGATTTGAAAGCTATAGAAGCATTCCCAAGAGAGAAAATCTCATCCCCATTGGAACCAGCTCGGAGACGGCCGTCGCGTCACACTCATAACAAAAACGCACATGTTCGCTAAAACAGCAGTTACATTTTCATTTTCCGTCTAAATCCCTGCTCGTTGAGGAAAATCTGTAATTTGTCAACCAAATAATGATGTGGAAAAGTCAGACGACGGTTGAAACTACTCCAACCTGCTAAGAGGACAGTTTAGTAATTTCAATTAATCCATCCAATCAGATAGCCGAATAGCGTACGCCAAAAAGTATCAACTTTCGAAAATAGAAAATGCCCCGATATATAAAAACTTAAAAAATCAAGAAGAAAAAGGAGCCTCAAAACGACATCTCGTTGCCCTCAAAATGTCCACAAAACGCAGCCTCGCGAAACGAGTAACTGAAAGAAAGCAGCATATAAAATATCGTCCGAAACATTAATGTTCATCTCGTTTCGTTAATCATCTTCCTCTTCCATTTCTCATCGCTACAAATCTGCCCTTCTCCAGCTCTCTCGCTCTCGTTGTATGTAATTTGTTTGTGTATCCGCATGATGTCTATAGGGTGAGGTATACTTGGAAATCCATTCAAGTTTTACCTCTTTTGCTGTTTTTGTTGTTTGGACGTTGATTCTGTGCTTGTCTCTACCCGTCTTTAAATGGAAATCGGATATAGGGTCCATAGGTGGTAGTTTTAGGTGATATTTTTCTGGGCTTGGACTATTTTTCCCCCCATTTCTTGGCTTATTTGAGGGTTTGTGGCAGGACAAGTTCGCATATTTGATTTTGGTGATCTAGGTTTCTCCTGTTCTGGCTACCTATGTCGTGTTTGTGGCTTTTGTCTTGTACTATGGATCGGTTATCGAGAATTATTTGGTGAGTAGTTTAGTTTTCTTGCGGGATTTCGTGTTACTTGTGTTTTCTATGTTGTGGAATTTAAGCAGGGACAAAAAGAGAAAATAGACTTCAAGCCTATTCGGATTTGTTTTGACTCGATTGATTTGCTTTACCTGTATGAATTCGAGTGTTAGGAGCGTGGCGTATTAGGGTTTCATGAGAATTTTGGTTTAAATTTGGGATTGGAGTCTTTGTTTTCGTGCAACTAGATGGGAAGGGAAGGGAGGGTTAATTGTAGGCCAAATTTTAAGAAAGGAATTAGGTCTAAGGATAAGGGTTCTGATGATTCAGATGAGGATTACGTGGTTGAAGATGAGGAAAATGCATCTGATGATGAGTCTGCAGATTTGGTAGATTCTTTAGATGGTTATGCATCAGAGGAGAGTTTTGATGCCTTTAATGTGGAGGAGGAGGAAGAAGATGATGAGGAGTTGAAAAAGGTTGCTAGATCAAAAAGGAGCAAGGGTTCAATACAGAATGGGAAAGTTGGAGGTAAATCTTCAAGGAAGAGGAAAAGTGTATATGAAGAGGACGAGGATTATATTGATGATGGTGACGACAATGTGGAAAATGATGATGATGATGACGATGAATTTACAATAGATGAAGATGATGAGGGTTTTGATGAAGATGATGAACTGGGTGTGAGAAAGAAGAATAATAACGTGAAAATTGGCAAGAGAACTAGGAAACACGGGGTTTCTGAAACAGGCCGTAAGAAGAGGAGGAGATCTAGGGCGTCAAAAAAACCTTCAACCAATAAAAGAAAACAAAATCGTAGATTGAAGAAGAAAGAAAGATGTGAATATGATGATGAGGGTGAAGGTGATTTTGTAGATGATTATTCATTTGTTGGAGAAAGAAGCAAGAGAAATTTGTGTGGGGGAAGGAACAAGCTTGTTGTAGATTCAGATTCAGAATTTTTACCTTCTGGGTCTTCTGATTATGAGTATACCATATCTGAGGAAGAGAGGGAGCAGGTGAGGGAAGCTGGTGAATTATGTGGAGATTTGAAGACGAGTTTGAGGAGTTCATCTACCATGAAGAGGATTGAGGAAAATGGGGATTCTTATCAGCAGATGAAACCCCCAGTAGGAAAGGGTAAGGAGAAGGTAAAGGAGGAAAGACCTGTGTTGGGAAAGCAGGTGTGTGGAATTTGTCTCTCAGAGGAAGATAAAAGGAGATTCAGGGGAACATTGGACTGCTGCATTCACTACTTTTGTTTCGCATGCATCATGGCCTGGTCAAAAGTAGAATCTCGTTGCCCTTTTTGTAAGAAACGTTTTACGACAATAACTAAGAATGGAAAATCAACAGTGGGAGTCGAACTGAGAAATTTGGTGATACAAGTTCCTAAACGTGATCAGGTCTTTCTAATCATTCTTTGTTTTACTTTTTTATGATCAGTTTCATGACTTCATCAATTTCTTACTGATTAGTTGTATTGATGTTTTCTTTAGGTCTACCAGCCATCTGAGGAAGAAATTAGGAGCTTTGTTGATCCATATGAGAATGTAATTTGTACAGAATGCCATGAAGGTGGAGATGATGGCCTCATGTTATTGTGTGATCTCTGTGATTCGCCTGCACATACTTATTGCGTTGGTCTTGGGAGACAGGTACCTGAAGGTAATTGGTATTGTGATGGTTGTAGACCTGTTGCCCTGGGGTCCTCTAGTTCCCAAGCTCAAGGTGCTTTTGTCGATGAAACTGCATCTAGCAACAGAGTGAATAGTGTGCCAATGGTACATATGGGAGAAGGAATAGAACCTTTAGCCAAGTCTTCTCCTTGTGCAGTATTCACTCATGGACTTGGGAATCTGCCATCTCCAAGATTTCTCACCAGTGATGTTCAAGCGACTTCTCCGGTATCTGGAGCAGGGGCGCCAACTCTCTCTGTTCGGCGTCAGATACACCGTCATATACAGAATCTCCTTTCAATTAATAGAATGAGTCAGATGATTAGGCCTGAGGGAATTATGGCCGCCAACTTTCGTAGTGATCTTTCAAGATCTCATATTGACCACGGCAGGGAATATATCCAAAACAGGACAGAGGAAATGAGAGCATCACAACCTACACTAGTTGAGGAAAGAATACGGGGTAATGACTATCCCTCTTCTTCCCTACAGGGTAGGGACCTGTTTCCCTGCAGAACAAGCCAATTAAGAAGGGAGAATGTTCAGGAATCTGCTACTGCAATAATAGAAGACTCTGTCAATTTGACACTGTGGCCAGAACATACAGGGGTGGACCTACTTTGTGGTTATGAGCATGTACTCCAGTGTAACAATGGATCAAGTTTTGGGTCTGAAGGGAATGTGTCCCCTTGTAAAGCCCAAGAGGAGAGCCAATTCTACATGGTAAAGGAAAAATTGCAATCAGTGGTTAAAAACCATTTGAAAATCTTGTCCCAGGACACTGAATTAGGTATGTGAAGCTCTAAAACTTGTGAGTACCTTTCCCGGCATATCCATTTTAAGTAAATCAAGGGATGGTTAATGGTGAATCGGATTCTTTCAAGGATATTATATATCCATCTAATTTTGCTGGTCTTTTGAACTATGGTCACTGGATATAAATATAGTTGGTGTGATTCTACATGCAATGGAAAGGCTTAAATTTTTCATACTTCTGATACAGGTCATCACACCTGCAAGGATATTGCAAGAAGTTCTACGCACACGATATTAGCTGCTTGTGGGCTTGAGCATAGACGGAGTGAAGTTCACACTGTGCCTCTACCACCACCTTGTTCCCATAGAGATGCAGTGAGTATTGGAGAGTTAAGCCTGATGAAAGGTTTTTGCTCATCTTGTTTTGATTCTTTTGTAAGGGACGTAGTGAAGAGGATATTGGACACCAGAACACCACGGTGGCTGAGCTTAGGTCTCTAATATTTTGATGCATGCGATGTTTTCACCACTCCCTTTTTTGTTAGGATTTAGACATTAAAGTTAGCAAAATTATAGGAATAATTTAGTCATGTTGATCATGCAGAGGCCGTATTTACCTTTAATCAAAAAACATTGTTTAGACTGACCAAACCATGTAATTGTTGCTATTACTAGGTCTGTTTCCATTTTACTGTACCTAATATATTTCAACAATTTTTTGACCTAAGATGATAAGTGAAGTTGGTTCTCTCTTAGTTTCTTCCGATGTTCTGGATGAGATGACTTTGTTTGAGTGGCAATTTCGTATGTATTGCATTCCGGGGTCTAATTATGATAGTACAATGCTGTGTTCAAATATATTGCTATCATGTTTTGTGAGAATATTGAGCATCTTCCAGGGGAGCTAAATGCCCTCCCTAATAACCAGAAGATGAAGTTAAGTATTGTAAGTTGACATGATCATAGAACTGGGTCGTCTATCTCGAATCACAAAAGTCAACTACGGAAGCTTAGTACTTCGAGTTTGATAGTATGTCAACTTTTTTAAGTTTTTGTTAGGACAAAATTATAGTTGTAAACAGTCGTGGCTATCCCCAAGTTCCAGTGACGCAGCTAAGTGGCAACTCTTATTTACTGCTGACAAGTTCCAAAAACATATTGATAATTACTGAAGACAAATAATATTTGGTTAACTGTTGAAAAGGTCTTGAATGTGCTAATGTTGTTATCGACATATAATGTCAGAGGATTAATCCTATAAATTAGCCATAGCAACTTTATCGAAACAAAAAGAGAGTAACAACCGAATTACAAAGGCAAAGGAAAAACCCATGTAGATGAGGCCTAAAAATTCGTTGGTACTCAAAATCCCACCATGGAGCTTTTTTGAAGAATTGGATCTAATATTAAAACAAATAATAAAGAAATGAGATTAGTTCTATTATTTCGTGGTTGTAATTAACATGTCAAAGATAGATAAGTCAATTAATTAAAAAGACGCCACTGTCTTGAGGGAAAGCTTCCTTGTTCTCTTAAATTGCCACATTTATTATTTATTAATTTGTTGGAAATTAATTTTACAAATCTACACCAGTTTGTAAAGAATTTTTTAATTGTATTTTTCTATTGTCATTTTATCAGCTGTTGTTTTTGTGTTATTTACTAAGCAAATACAAAACTAGAGCATTAAACAACCATTTTCATGCCTTTTGTATAATTGTTTTCCCGGTTGGAAAAGTATGATTAGGGTAAGGTGTGTTATCAAGTTTTGTTTTTAATCACAATTAGGTATTATATTTGTAAGTCCATTATAGAAATATGCTTGCATTCGGTTTAATGATTTTAGTTTAATAAAGTTGAGAGCTACGTATAAATGTATGGGAGTTAAATATCATAATGTTGCTATAAGAAATGAGAAGCATAGCTTTACAAGCTTTTCTTTGTAAATTTTTAATGAATTATAAACCAATTTTTTTTTTATTACCATAATTCCAACTTGGTTGATATTTGTTTTGATTTAAAATTTGTATAGTAAACAAAGAAGAAGATTTTGAAAAGAAGAATTAAGAAAAAGATTTAGTGTTGAAATTCTAGTTTGACACTTATCCATTTGGTGTATAATATATTTTGGTATTTGGTATATCGGGATGAGATTATGGTATTTATGGTATAATGTAATGGCATAACGGAGATGAATAATGAAATAGAGAACAAGAAGAGTTCTCTAGATGTGATGGCGTAACGGAGTGAAGCTAAGGACATTGAGATAGAGGTGGTAATTAAAATTAGAATAAAGTTTAAAAATTGAAAATTAATTTTTGGCACGTAACAAAAGAATGCAAGGTGACACAGGCTTGTTGTTTGTTATAAAGGGAGAAAAGAAAGAAGAGAATACAGACTTTAATAGGAGGACATTTATATGTAATTAAGGTTGGTCGCATAATGAGGATTAAATTGAATAAAATCTAGAAGTAATGAAAAATTTCGCTGCAATGTATGTTGTTGATCGGATGAAGATATTTAGAGTGTAACATAGTTTAGAGATGTGAACAATCATGAATTGATTCCAAGTAATGTGACATTTAATAAACAACATTGGGTTATTGATAGTCAAGTTAGACATAAACTAAAAACGAACAATTGTTTTAAAGTTAGGCCTTAAACAAATGTGCATTTTATTATTTTTACCGTGTATGGGTATGAAAATATGATATATTTAGTAAAAATTTCCTTAATAAATAGGTTGAGAAGAGTGAGATTGAAATAAGGAAATGTGAATATTTTCTTTTATTAATTAATAATATGTCTAATATTATTAATTAAGAATAATACTTACTGAAATATATCTCAATTCAACCACAGTACATCAAGGTAGACTAGCAAAATTAATTTATTGCTAATGCAATACCTAGCAACAGTGGAACCAATATAACACATAAGAAGATTTGAGACATTTGCTTAGTAATGTAACTCGTTATCTCATTTATAAGTTTTTGCTTAGGCATTAGTTTACCTTGAAAATATAACTCGTTATCTTTGTTTTTGAAAAAATTCCTATAAGATTTTTTAGTGAAAGAACCTAATGAATGCCCCATCCGGAAATAACTGTCAACTTCTAAAGAGTTAGGATGAAAAAGGAGGAGTAGTTCAAAGTAATTCATCGACAATTTTAAGATTGAGTTTATAGAACTTATCATAAAAACCTCTTTGGATAATCACGAATTTTGGATAAGGTGAAGAGATTGCTACAGTAGATAAGACTGATCACTTGAAAAGTTAGAGTTTAAATAGTTAACTTCTTTCTATCCCTATCATGTAGGAATTTGAATTTGAATTTGTTTTAGAAAGACACCTTTGCAAGGTAAAATTAGATTAGGATTAGACTAGGAAAATAGTATAAAAGGGACTCCCTACCTCCCCAAAATCAATCAATTAGTTCTTTTCTTACTTTTCTCTCAATTCTCTGTCTTTCTTCTATTTTTGTTATTGGAGCGAAAGTCATATGAGCTAAACTCAATTATTCTGATTTAAGGGGATTTAATATTCTAGTTGTAACCTTGTGAGATTTTGTGTTATAAACCTTTTATTCATGTTTTAAATCAAGTATATATTATTTTGAGTTCTTATATTTCAAGAATAATTAGTATTGATTAATTTGACAATTTAATTTAATATTGACTATTCTATCGATATCCATGAATTCAATGATCCGTAGTTGTCATGAAAGATTGATACAAGTAGCAAATATGTTATTTATGAATTGCATATTTAACTTATGACAAACAATAAAACTAAAGTGAATAGTTGTAGCGATCTTGATTATTTAATTTAGGGTTTAATCTTTTTTATTAAGCTTATTGCTATCATTTATTTGATATAGAATGTTATCACACCCTGTTAATCGATGGTAAGTTTTGGTTTGGATGCTAGGTTTGAACTAATTTATTATTAAAATTTGAGATTTATTATAACTATCCTGATATGTTTCAGACTAATTGCTTCTTTTTAGACCAATGATCAATGTCACAATTAGATTAATAGGAGGCTTTCGTGGTCAACCTCAACAAAAATACAACATATATTCCAATCATTACAATCCAACCATCCAAACTTAAGCTATGGAAATCAAGGAAACCAATAACGACATCAACCTTAAATTTCAAACAAGCCCAAGCCCCTATAAATGCTAAACCTCAATCTTCGAATTCAGGTATGTCGATCAAATCCACTAATGTAAGTAAATTGGAAGAACAAGCATTAGGAAAATTATCGTACCAAACGGTGGTAAATCCTAAATTTGAATGCAATGACTTTGAGAAGTGATAAGGATATTCAATCTAAAACTTCTTTACCAATGGAGGAAGGAAAGCACAATGATGGAGAAAAGAAGGAAGAACTTCTAACTTAAGAAGCAAGAGAGGTAAAAAAAAATGATTTATCTTCATCGATATCAACTAATTCCTATACTGGTTTAAGATTAACTTTAGTGCTAATCTTGATTTATTTCTTACCTTCTTAGACCTTCATAAAAGACATCTATCTATCTATATTGTAAGTCCAACACCTATTATTTTTTTCCTTAACCATCTTCACCATTTTTTGACATTTTTGAGCTAAAATTGACTCTTAAAGTCTTCCACAAAGTTGTTGTCCATCTTCTTTTCTTCCGAACAACTTCAAATTTTCTTTTATCGAAAAGTAGTGAAGAAAGTTGACTTGATTTTATGTTTACTCCTTAAAATTATTAACCACAAAATAATGAATTAAACTTAAAAAATATTCTAAAATCCATATGGCTATGAAAGTACTAAATGCCAAGTAATTCAACCCCCTAAATAACATGTAAACTATATATCTACCACTTTTTTTATCCATACCATCCAGCGCCAATCAAATTTCTAAACTTAGATTCTAAAAACTCTTTATATGATCTATTTGTTAATTACCTTAAAGAGTGTTTCAACTAGATTATTAATTCTTCTTTGCGTGCATTTAGACTATAGTCAACAATATTTTTATCACTATAGAAGACTTCCTAATGTTGTATAACTACTAATTGTCTTTTGTTATCTCATTGACTTTAGAATTCTCTGAAATGAGGTTCTTAGATTAGATATCCTATTAACATTATATAACGGCCCCAATTTGTTAAAATTATCACACCATATCCTAGGGTTTTTATTATTGCCTATCTTACACTTAAGCTCCTTATGTAATTGAATCTTAAAGTTTCTGGATTTAAACCATTTCCTAGGAAGTAGTAGTATTTTGACCTCCTAATGTAATTGAATCTTAAAGTTTCAGGATCTAAACCATTTCCTAGGATGTAGTAGTATTTGGATTGATTTTCTAGAAGATCTTACCTTTCAAAAATTATATGTCTATGAATTTAACCTATAAAGCCTCTTTATCTATTAGAAGTCTTCCTATCCTTTTTTCCATTAAAACCTTTTTTATTATTTTGATGGGGTGATACTAAGAACTCCTTCCTCCTTTAGCTTACAAACCTATTTCCATTTGAATTTAGTAATTTAAATTCTTATTTAGGTGTCCTAACCATGGATAGCTTTTCATAAAATTTTCAATTGCTTTGGTTAGGTTTATCGGAAGGAAGTAAGACCAGTAAATGATCATAATTTTGAACTAAATTGGTAAGTTAAACACTTCCAACGAATGAGAGACTTTTTTTACACCAGTTACCAAATTTCCTTTGAATTTCGCAAGTAGTGGTAAACAATCCCTATAGATTAGTCTCTTAGTTGTAATAGGAGTACCGAGATATGTAATTGGAGCATTGCTTAATTTAAGACCTATCAATTTAGCTTGTCATCTAATAAGAAGGTTATTTCATATAGACAGACAAATAGCTCTTTTCTCTATTAATAAAAAGGCTTAAAAGTTGATTTAAAGTTTAAAGAGCAATCATCAATTAGCTTAATAATTTAACAGCAACTCTAGATAAGAGAAACAAATAATAAAAATATATATAATAAAAATTCTTAAATTCCTATATTTATTATGGAACTTGAAATTCCCCTCTTGTCCTATAATGTGATTAACCAATTTGGTTAAAGCTTGAATACGTAATGTGAATAAATAATGATAGATGGTATCCTATTACATAATCTAGGTTCCTTATTTAATAATGATGGTTAACTCTCTGTTTTCATTATACAATAAGAAGTTATGGATATGCATTATTTGATCCAAGTTTTGAATTTTGTTAGAAATTTAAATGCTTCTAATAAGTACAAGATAAAATCCTAATTGTTAGAGTCAAATGCCTGACAAAAATTAACTTTAATTGCATAGATTTTTATAAAAAAAATTCTACTGTAATTTATGAACATCTCTTGCACTAGTAGGATATGGTCACTTAGTTGCCTACCTTGGATGACAGCTCCATAAGTTGAAATGATATGGGCATTTAAAACATCCTTAATTTTGGAAGCTGGTAACTTTGCTATGGCTTTCTACAAAGTGTTACAACAACATATTGGTCTAAAATCCTTCAAACAAGTCAGGTTTAAATTTTTACCGATAAGGCTTATGAAAGTTTTATTTACTTCCCCAAGCATTTTCCCCTTCTAAAAGAATTCTAAGATATCTTTAGTAACCTCATTCTTAATTATGTTCCAATACTTTTGAAATAAGTAAGTGTTTGTTTTTTTTATGCTATAATGTAAGTATATGAATTGTATACTGTAATATAACTGATATCAATCTCTTAAGGATTGGATATAGTCACCTAAGAATTTGAATTGCACTTTGTCTAAGGTAATCAAAAGATTGAATTAATTGAAATTAAAATAAAGTAATAAAACTTGATAACTGAACCGGTAAAGGTAGCAATAAAATTGAAGTTAGTCAATAATGGAAACTTCGGAATTATTCTATCCTTGTTTTGTTTTCACTTTACCTTGTTAATTCAATTATGCTCGATCCTAAATATCCAAAGATTTTGATTACTCACTCTCAAGATCTAGTTAAGTAATCAAAATTGAAATAGATAACAGTTGAAATCTCTTAATTCTCAAAACTACTCCTAACTACTTAATTAACTAAAAATTAATCTCTCTCTTCAATTGTTTATTGGCCTGAAATTTGTAAGTCTGTTAAGGTACCAACCCTTTGTTTTGCAACTTAACACAAATACCTTGATTTAACCACTCAATTTCTTATCAAGTGTGAGCACAACAAATATAATAAGCAGTAACATACTAAAATAAATAAGATAAAATTTAAACAAAATAATTCAAGAATAAACCATAATATAGAATTACCAATCCAAATCATGTTCAAAACATAACTATTTAGATCTATCATATAAGGCATTGGAATATAATAAAGAAAATAATGAATCAGCTTGAATGCCTTGACCTAGAAATTTTGGAAAGTTGGAATTGATCTTGAGTTTCCACCTTTTGATCTTCTTTCTTACGATATGAAACCTTTTTTTTGGCTTTTGCTCTTCCTTTTTAGGTATCTCTAAAGACTATAAATATGGTTAGCAAAATAGGGGGAAAATGCAGCTTTCTATTTGGTTCATTCTTAAGCATTAAAGCATTAGAAGAATGCTAATCTCAAAGAGATTGTTTTGAATAATGATAACCTCTTTCTTTTCTCTTTTACCTCAATTGAATTAGCATAAAAGGAGGAGAACCATGGCATCTGGCAAGCACTCCTATCTTCCTCTAATTTTGGAAAGCTAGTTGAAGTTAGAAAACCTTAAGGAAACCAAATGCCATTATGAACTAACCTCCATAATATTCCTTTTGAATATTGGACCATCAAAGGTCTTAGTCAACTTGCAAGCTATTTTGGTAAACATTTCTCAATAAAATAAAACACTTTTGTTAGAAGGAGGGTCGGGTATGCAAAAGTATATATTATAGTTAAGCTTATAAGGATTTACCAGATGTTATACCTATTCTTAAACTTAGGAAAGATATGTCATTGATGGAGGACATAGTAAGAGTTTCTTACGATTAGAAGCCTTCTAATTCTCAACAAAAAATAGTTTGGAGGCCTATTAGTAAAAAGTGAATTCATGGTGATTATTTGAAATTAATTGGAGATGAAACCATAATGGTTAAGAAGGATACTCCAAAGGCTAATGTTCCTACTTTTTCTTGCATCCTTGCTTCTAACCTCTCCAATGTGGTAATGTGAAGCAAACCTTTGTTGATGAGGAAATTGTATACGAGATGCCTCTTTTACCTCCTAATGTAGCTTTTAAAGTCACTAAGTCTAGAGCTCAGACTAATGCTAGTATTGGTGATATTGTTTTAATTATAAACTCTAACCCTTTAGGCTCAAACTCTTGTTTCCAATACCTCTCTGAATTGATAACTTAAGATAAGGCTTCCTCTCCTAATGAAAACTTTATTAGTGTTAGTAAGAAGATGTCTACAAGAAATAAGAAAAACTCAAGGGGCATTCAACTCGTTGGCTTTGTCTTTTGGGATCTTACAAGAATTAATAGCCCTAAGAAACAACAAGCCCTTAAGGATTTTTTGCATAAAATAAAATTGATTTCTTAGTGTTTTGGAGTTTCAAAATCAATGATGATAAGTATAAGAGTTTAAATTTTAGAGGAAAACATTGGAATCATTTGTATAATCATCAATTCCATCACCATGATAGGATTATATTAAAATCAAACTGGGATCAAATGGAAGCCTCTATGATTTTAAAAATTGATCAACTGATGCATTTGGAAGTTAAATTTTTAAAATGGAGAACCAAGTTTTTTGTTTCTTTGGTTTGTGGTTCAAACCTAGTTTTTAAAAGAAGATTACTATGGAATACCTCAAAAAAATATTCACTCCTCTATATCTTACACTTTGGATGATCTTAGGAGATTTCAACAATACTATCTTCATATCAAAAGTAGCTGGCAACTTTATCTTAAAAAATTACACTGGTTACTTAAAAGAGTGTGTTGCTTCACATATCAAAATACGAGTGGAAATTAAACACTTGATGTAACAAAAAATAAGGTAGGTGGAATATTGGAAAGAAATTAGATAGAGATATAGTGAATGAGGAATGGTTCCAAGCTTCCCTTAAAGTACTATTTTGTTTGACAATCCTAAATTTTTGCATCATATTCCTATCATTGTCCATAACCTACTCTCTTCTCAAATAAGACATGCTCCTCTTTGCTTTAACAAATTTCTTGCACAAGTGGATGGATTCAAGGAGGTAGTAAAAGAAGGAATGTCATAGGCATTTATCAGGTTTAAATCTTTCATTTGCTTGAGGAAATTAAGAATGGTGAAGAAGGAATTTAAACTTCTTAGCCTCTCTAAGTTCAGTCTAAGTTCAGAGATACTCAGAAGAACATTGTTGAATTTTAAGTTTACCTTCTTATTTAAAAGCAGCTTTCCCCTAGAGAAGCTTGTCTTTTTAGGAAAGAAAAATAGCCTTATTTGACTATTACAAAGCCTCATAATTTTATAATTTTATCCTTAAATCGAGAACGAGTGTCCTTTGGCTAAAAGAGGGATATAAAAACTCTTAAGTTCTTCCACAAATCAATCATTGTAAGGAATAATATTAATAGAATTTCCTTACTCTTGAAGCAAGATGGTGGAATGGCTACCATGCAAGTTGAAATTAGTCTTGAGGTGTCCAATTACTTCAAGAACACCTTAGGGACTCAAGATTTCAGTAACTCCTCTCCTCAATTGCTAAAAGGCTTCTTCACTCATCAATTCACATACGCTAAGATTGATTGTTTGAGTAAACATGTATTAAATGAAGAGGTTATATTAAATGAAGAGGTTAAGTGTGCTTTTTTTTCCAACTGAACCTAGGTAAGTTATACGATGTTAGAATTATTTCTTTGTGGGAAATTGCTCAAAGAGGCCATAGAACCTTTATCACTATCATTATAAAAAAAAACCCAGTCTTAATTTTATCTTAGACTTTAGTCCAATTCTATGTTGTAATACTATGTATAAGATAATTTCCAAGATCTTTACTACAAGGCAAGCGTTTACGGTGCATCTACTATTCAACATGTGGATTTTGTTTAGGTTGTGAAGTCCTATCAGCAAAAGCTAATCAACAATCCTTTTTTCAGTTCTTGAAGAGTTGCTAGGTCTAGGCTTTGTAACTCTTTATCAATTCAGTTTTTTATATCTAAAAAAAGGAAAAACAAACAAAGAAAAACATTTCAGTAAACTTTAGGAAGGAAAATTGAAAACTACGAGTTATGGTTTATTTTATTCACTATAATATTATTTTGTGACTACATTCAATAAAATATGTTTTTTAAATTATAAATGTGTTTTTTGTTATAAAACCAGAATTACAATTTCAGAGTATTTGGGAGAGAAGACTTATTCTTATAAGTTCATTCATTTATTCTCTCTTACATCAAACCTTCTATTTCTTATAAGTCTTCTCTCCCAAATACTTTAAAATTGTAATTCTGGTTTTATAACACGTTATCAGCACGAAACTCTCATTTCTAAAATTCGG
>JANITW010000006.1:41292492-41316956 GCA_027564335.1 Erythroxylum williamsii | reverse complement strand
ACCTTCTGCTAATGGGCCGGAAAGGAGCTTGGGCTTTAGATGCAGAGCTGATCTTTGATGAGTGGACCGATCGGCCCACAAGTCGTCTTGATTGGGTCCGGGCCCAGAATGGCCGACCCGACCACAATTTATATTTTACATTGTCTTTAATATAATATTTTATATTATTATTTTTATAATAAAAAACATAATTCAATTGTCCAATGTACGAGGTTAATCATAATTCTTATTGTCAAGCAAGTTACTAGGTAATGGTTATTTTTTTAGAAAGGTATGAATAATTAAATTAAGCCACAAAAGGCACTCAAATGAGAGTACTAGTATATGACAACTAGGAAATTACAAGAAAAGTAGCTAACCACAAGTTACAAACTTAAATAACACGACGATTTGAAACTAAATTTATACTCTCCAATGTGATTTAAGAAAGTGAAGGTTGAGTCCCTTATGTATGTGTAAGCTAATATGCGTCCGTATCCTCTACATTCATAGGTTACCAACTGCCAATTAGGGATGCTTGTATTACGAAAAAATTCGAGCATTTCTTTCATCCCACATAACTGTCACAACAAAAGATAAGGAAATGAAAAAAATACCATTTAACAGTTCTATTTTGTATCTCATATTGCTGCACACCTCCTTGAGCTAGCTTAGATTTTATGGAGCTTTAGAGAATAAACATCTACAAAACAAAGCTTTCTAAGTATTGGACACATAGTTGCACTCAAAAAATAAATGATCAGACCTTTCTTCGCTACTCTTACAAAGAATGCAACAATTAGCAAGTTGTGTGAATTTTGCAATTCTATCAAGAGTTAGTAGTTTATTTAGCATAGCCACCCACACGGTTGTAGAAGCCCAAAGATGATGATGATCAAACCAAACCAAATTTGTCCACTGTAGTGTTGGTAAGTCGCCAATAATGACCTTTTTATAATCTTCAATCAACATTATTTCTCCATATTACCCAATCCTCGTCTGAAATAAGACAAGTCTGACTAGTTTCTTTCTTTAACTCTGTAAGTGATATAATTCCTCTCAGTGAGAGTTTGAGCTACTGAAAATTGTAAGTCGAAAAAGGATTTAAAAGGTTCTGCTACTTGTAGCTTAATTAAAGGCCCAATAGATAACTAATTATCAAACCAAAACAAGGTACTCTTTCCATTTCTAATTAGATTAATAAAATGATGCCTCATTCTCTCCCTCATCCTCATAATGGACTTGAATGTAATGGTTAAAGTTATTGTAACTTGTAATCTTGACTTAGGGATTATAGTAGACCAATTATGATTAATAATGATGTTGAATTTTTTTAACAATTTTTATGTTTATCATGGAAAAATCATAACAGAGTAAACAATGACAATCATATGAAATTCAATATTTATATTTAATTTATATTTTACATGGTCTTTAATATAATATTTTATATTATTATTTTTATAACAACAGAAACATAATTCAATGATCTAATATTCGAGGTTAATCATAATTCATATTATCAAGCAAGTTACTAGGTAATGGTTAAAGCTAGTGTAACTTGTAATCTTGATTAAGGGATTATAATACACTAATTATGATTAATAATGATGTTAAATAAAAATTTATTTTTTAACAATTATTATGTTTATGATGGAAAAATCATAATAGAGTAAACAATGATAATCATATGAATTTCAGTATTTATATTTAATTTATATTTTACATTGTCTTTAATAAAATATTTTATATTATTATTTTTATGACAACAAAAATGTAATTCAACGATCCAATGTTTGAGATAAATCATAATTCATAGTGTCAAGCAAGTTATTATGTAATGGTTAAAGTTATTGTCATTTGTAATCTTAATTAAGGGATTATAGTACACTAATTATGATTAATAATGATGTTGAGTAATTTTTTATTTATTTTTTACAATTATTATGTTTATGATGGAAAAATCATAATAGGGTAAACAATGATAATCATATGAAAGTCAAAGTTAGTATTTATATTTAATTTATATTTTACATTATATTTAGGAGTTTCAATTAAATTAATTACAAATTTCAATTTTACATAATTAATTTATTAATTATTAAAAGTGAAAAATGATTAGGAAAGGTTTGAATATCTACAGTGATAAAATTGATTAGGAATTTCAAGAAAATCTGATTAGGAAAATTCATTAAGAAAAATTGATTAGAAATTTCAACTTATTAGGAATTTATAGGAAAATTCATTAAGTTAATTATAGTTAGGAGTTTCAATTCAATTAATTATGAATTTAAATTTTAGTTAAATAATTTATTAATTATTAAAAGAGAAAAATGATAAAACCAAATTCATTAACTATAGTAATCTTTAATGTACATAAATCATTATCCAAATAATTTTACAAAAAATGATATAATTTACAAAAATCAAGATAATATCATGACGAATAGATGGAGATTGGAGATTGGATATTGGAGACTAGAGAGGGTAGACTAAAAGAGTAGCTAATTGTTGTTACTAGGATCGTCAATAGTTTGGATCAAATCATCTGTATGTACAAACATTATATTTAGTAATATACTACTAAAATTAAAGGAATATTTAGAACATGTTAATATTTAATAAATAATTAAATATACTTTCATCTTCATATATTTGACCAAAATAACGTGCATTTGGTCAATTAGTTTGACTAGTCATCTTTGCTTTAATACTTGTAGCTGTATTAACAGAAAATTAAAAACATAGGTAAGATAATATAAACAATAGATAAAATCAATATATAAAAAAGAATGGAATGAGTCATCAATATCTTTATCATTTAACCAACTTTGGGCACACATAAGGCCTTCCACAATTTGAGGATGAAGTCGAGCATAGTAAGGAGTAATAGCCTGACCACTAGTGCTAAACATAGAATTCGAAGCAATAGTGGATGATAGAATAACTAATAAGTCTTGTTTAATGACTTGCATGATCCGAAAAGTATTTACACATTTCTTCCACCATAATAATATGTCGAGCTGCTCACCTTTAATTTTAGGTACACAATCTTTGATCAAATATTTATCTAACTCTATCATATTATAGAAGTTTTAGCCCTTTTCTCTTTCATAAATTTTGAAAGAGAAAGTGACAATCTTTGGTTGGAAGATAAGGTTGAACATGAAACTAAACTTGGAGTTGAACTGTCTGAACTATTACTATCCTGATCATGAGTTATTTCCGTTCTGAGTTAATAATCATTAAACAATTCATACCAGAGTTGTTTAATGATATCTATATGATCTCGAGCCCGATCACCGTACAATGCATCATAAATAAAAGCAACCCTGTCTATCTTGTATCTTAGGTCTAACACATATAACACTTTAACAATAAATACAACCATAGACTAATAAGATTTCAAATTCTTCATCATCTGCTATGCCATAATCTAAATAATCTCATTGGAGTCAAACATCCGTAGTGAAAAAACATCCTTTATGTTAGACATAATGTTAAAGAAATAGTACAAAGTTGGAAATTTTGTTCCTGAGAACAATTCAGTCCTATTATAAAATAATTCCAACTTCATACAAAGTTCTCTAGCCAACACTCATTGGTCTTCTGTAGGCACACAGGTATACTGAGAATCTCTTTCCCTTAGTTTGATAAACACATCAACATATACGATTACTGACTCCAACATCTTTAAGGTTGAGATCCATCTGGTTGGACAATCCAAAATCAACTTTTGTGTCTTGGAATGTATAGAATTTGTGCAACATCTTCAAATTTCTCAACTATTTTAGAAGTTGCACTTTAATATAGAACATTATTCAGAATACAATTTATTGCTTCCTTTATCATCTCTAACCCATCCTTCAAAATCAAATTAAGAATATGCGTAAAACAACAAATATGACCACCAACTAATAAGCTCCCAACTCACATCTTGCTCTTTAACTTCTTAAACATAGCATCATTTGTGCTACAATTGTCGACTGTGATGATGAATACTTTGGTTTTGATGTTAAAATCCATCGAACAGCCTTTCAATAAGGTTGCCAACTTTTCATTTGTATGTGGTGCTAGCATATAAATGAACATATCATGTATAAATATTACCAACATCAATCATAAACTCATAACATAATGAAAAAGTAAATGATAACAATATTAAAGAATGTAAATTACCTCAAAAGTTTATTGCGTAATGTCCAATCATTATCAACTTAATGTGTTGTTACCTCCATATAACCCTTCTTTTGGTTATCGACTGTCCATATGTCCGTTGTTATGGCAATCCATCCCTGGGCACTCAACAGCACTATTAAAATCTCTCTTCTTAACTTCGTAATTTTTCAAGATATCCTTCTTCACTGTATTCGAACTTATAACCTTGAAATTCAGTTATAGTGAATTACAAAACGTCCTGAATCTTTAGATAAACACTAGTTATTCATCTCCAATAACCATAGAAGCCATCAAACTTTTAAATTAGACGCTCCACTTTTTCAACTACTGACCTATAACTTCTGAATATATTTACATTATGCTTTTTCTATCCTGTCTATCAATCTAGGCTTATTAAAGCGATTCTAAAATTCACTTTTTAATTGAGTTCGAGTTGAACTTTTATCTTCACTTGGTATAGGAATAGAAGTTTTTACTTCAATTTTTGGTACTGGAATACAACTCTCTCAACTAAAAGAATATGCTCATTCATCTGAATCAATCAACATATAAATGTGTGAGGTTAGAAATAATCAACATATAAATGCGTGAGTTTAGAACAATCAAAATGAGCAATTGAGCATATCATTATTGAATAATGGAGGTACTGATGTAATGAAGTTTATTGAAGCCATTTCAACAAAACATGTTTAATGGAGATATAAATTATGTTAAAATATGAAGTAATAAGGAAATATATAATGCTTATGTATTTAGTAGTCGATGTGTGCATGCATTTGTACTAGACTCAAATACTATATTTTAATATGAAGGTGATATATTCTTTAGACTCAAATTTTGCAATATACAAAGAATAAAATGTATACAGTAGGAGATATCTTTCTCCATACCAGAAGTGTAATCTCTTGAAAAAGTACCAAATAGATCATAATTACCTCATCTATTAATGAAGAAAAGTTTGTAACATGCATTAAACTATAGAATAAGCATTATAGTAGAGAAATTTTTATCACAAATATGAGGATCATAAACAATATCAAAGAATAATTAAATATCCACTTTGATGGTTTAGCTACCATGTTTTTTTTAAAGAGCAATAATAGTTAAATGTTGAAGCAAACATATTAATAAGAAAGTATATGTTTGTACATCATATTAAAGAAAAGACATGCCATTAACCATTAATCATCCTACTTTATGAAACCAACCAAGTCTTAAAATACTGCTTAACACATGAAAAAGTAAAAGCAATATTGGAACTAACTATTCATACTTCTATTCGCAACATCCAAATCTTATTCTTACATACAAACTAGCCAACCAGGCAAAAACAAAGGCCTTTCCACAAACATGAATTATGTTCAATAGTGTTTTAAGAGTTGGTTGGTTTCATAGTCTATCATATGCTTATAGTACATCTTCTTTTTGTTTTTTTAAAACTTTCTTACCTAAATATGTATTATGATATCACAACCGAACATAATATGACTAATTTTTCAGATATTACATTAGATACTTAAGGAGATAGTTTTATGTCACAAAAACCAAAACCATAAATTCTCTCGTTAAACTTCTAAGCCTTGAGGCTCCCTATTTGTGACTCATTATGTAGTTAAAAAAAAGTAGTAGATAGCTCACCAATATGTTAAGACCTTAATGGATAACCAAACTACATTTTTTTAAAAAAAAATCTCATATCCATATCCATAAATGAATCGAAAAATTTGTGTTTGGTTCGGGAAGAGATTATAGAAGTTTTGCAATGAATGAAAAAAGAATCTACTTTCATTAAATGATTTATTAAATAATCGAAAAATAGAATTTTGTTGCTATTACAAATTCATAATATGTGAGGGGGCCATTGAACAGTTGGAAAAAGTCCAAGTATCGTAAGTAAATTTCTCATAGCTCTTCAATCATTTGATAACTAATCATTCTTTGATAAATGATCACTATGAGTCAGACTCAATAGAATTGGATCAATTTTTTTTCCTATCGTTAAGGTGAAGAACTCTTTTATTAAAAATAAAATAAAAAAAGGAATTTAGAGGCTATTTCTGTTTGAATTAAAAGACATAATATCAATTAAATCATTTTCTTCTTTGGTAAATTTACCAAAGGCTATAGTCATAGTAATCCTCCTATTCAACTACTTCAACTATTTATGAGTTCCTCGTAGCATTTTCAAGGCCTTTGAAATTTCTACCATTTATGTATGATTTGATTTCTCATACAGTAACCCTTACATTTACAACAAGTGTGATTTACTATCTTTACAGTCGAGTTCAACAACAACATCTATATGCCACGGTACGAAAGAAACTAAAGGCAACCAAAGAATGTAATAAAAGAAGCAAGAGAATTATATAACTACTCCTTCCAACTGAATCAGGACCTCATTATTGCTAAGAACATTAACAAAAATGAGTTAGCAACTTTAACAAATCACCCAAGGGCATTTGATCAAATACTTAACATGCATTATGCCATATTGCCATTAATATCGCCAAACCAAAAAATAACAAATACTCAATACAATACTCTCCAAATAATCAAATATGAATACTAAACCAAATTTGAGCATAAGACTTCCTTACATATTAATATATTGGTTAGTTAGTGGCGTTGGTAGTAGTGATTAGTGGCGTGGTAGACGGACAACGAGACGTATGATGGACGACGAGGGAGCTAGGAGAGCGGACACTAATGGGTGAGACAAAGAACGTGCAGGGAGTGAAGAACATAAGTTACAAAACAATTGAACAGAAGAAGACATGACGAAGAAGGCTGGTAGTGGCTCGCATGTGATAATTAAATAAAAGCAAAACGATGCAGTTTTGCTTCATTTGTAATCGTTATCGCGCATACTTTAACATCTTAATACAGCAATTAAAAAATAAAGAAAAAAAGAGAAAGGTAGATAACGTGTTGGTATATCAAAACGTAAAGCGAGATGGGCGGATCGGGCCTTAAGATCCGTGCTTAAGGGGTGTTCCTAAGTTCTCATTTCTTCTTTCTGTTTTCGTCTCAAATTCCGACTTTCCATCCACACCCCGTCATCCTTTCTTCCTCCACATGACATAATATCTTGCAATACCTCCATATATGTATATTCCCGTGTTCTCAGTCAAGTTGCTACTTTGTGGTTGCCCATTTCGATTTTCTCAGGCATGCATCTCCTTATCTTGAACATGCTTTCCACTGTCCGTTTCCTAAGAAAATAATTCATAGTAAAAAGACAAGGTTTGAATCTTGGCTAGTATAGATGATTTTGGTGAGAGATGGAGGGCTCTTAATAGTTTTCTATTTTGAAGCATTATTTGTTTTTTCTCTCTTTATCTAACAGATTATTGCTTTAATGCGTGATTTATTTAATGTGTTAATGGAGTTTGAGTTACTTTACGAGATGGGTTACCTTCTTTCTTTCCGCACTTTGCTTTCTTGGGAGGCCTTATTCTGCTCGCGTTATTTGCTCTTTTCTATGCATTCGCTTTGTATTTTTGTTTTTTCACGAGCAACTGAAGCAAATAATGTGACAAATGTATCTACATTGACTAACATAGATTAGTGGTCTTATTGATTTCAGAGGGATGGATACTTAAACTTCCCCAGCATTTCGTTTCGTGCTAATGGAGAATACGTGGAGTTTTAGTTGGTTGAGAGCTTGAATTGATTGATTAATTTTATTACTTTCCTACGAATTCCGGTTCCTTTCTGAGGATTATTTTTATCTGGTTGGTAAGATTTTGCCTTCTTTATATATATATATATATATTGGAGTTGCAATTGCACATCTAGCTTAAAATTCTACAAGTCAAAAGCACCCTCTAGGTCGGTTCCAATTATTCTTATACAACAAAGCTTTATGCTTTCCATTCTCAGATTTCAGCAACTGTTGTGTGATCCATTCTGGACAATGTTGCTTCTTCCAAGATGTAGGATTTACTCATTAGCTAGCTTCTGCAATCGTTTAGAAAGGAGGTGTGGAAGCATTTCTAGCTTTAGACTTCTTGCTTTGAAAGCCAATGGGCTTGAAGGAGAATATAGCAAAAGATTTATCAGAAGACCTCTAAGTACCAAGGCAGGGGGAAGAAGCAAAACTAGTCACAGTAGCGAAACTGCCAACATTAGAGATGGAATTTTGGACAATAAATTTTCAGCCAGCAGCACAATTAATGTAAATAAAATTGAAGCTACTGAATTCCTAAAGCTCCAACGTTACAATATTCAACAATTAATTTCTGGAAACAAAGACTTGGATGATCTTGTGACTGTAATTGTGTTCGATCTTGAGACTACTGGTCTTAGCAGAGAGCGTGACCGGATAATTGAGATTGCACTACAAGACCTCAGAGGAGGCAAAAACAGCACTTTCCAGTCTCTAGTAAATCCCGGACGACGAGTTACTAATTGGCATATTCATGGCATTACAACTGATATGGTCTGCAGGCCTGAAGTTCCAAGGTACTGTTGTTTAGCTGCTCATATTCTTCTTTCTCTTCCATGATTAAGATAGAAGTCAACAATTGAAAATTTTCTGTCAAATTGTCAAGTTGCCAGAAACTATCCAGGTATTAAATACTCTTTTAGAAGATGGAAACTGATCTCTTTGTAAACACAATCTTAGGAGAGTTTTCGAAAGGAGTTTATGTTGCTGAAGAGCCAATGAGACTGGATGATCATTGAAAATTCCACATTTTACATAGGATTCATGGTTCTCCATATGCTTGTGTACCTGCAGTGTCAACTAGGATATGAGATTGTTTTTCAGATTTCAAGCTAAAGAAGATACAATGCTTATCGATTACTTCTACTTCTGTATTGCAAAAGGCTGTTTAGATTCTTGTTCTTTGAAGACAGTCTTATATTCATTGAACTGTGCTTCATAGGGTGGATGCATATGATGTGTTTCCGTCATCAAGTTTGTTAACTGAAGTGTGTACCTTGTTGTAACCATCAGAAGATGGATTCCAAATAATTTGTAAAAGCTGTTGCTAAGAGTAGATCAAGTTATCAAGAAGTTATGCATATTCGTTCTCATAGTTCATCTTCATGTGCTTTACTCATTGCATGAGGAGCAAGAGGACTGATTTAAGGATTAGTGATGAAAATTGCTTGCATACTTGAATTACTAACAATGTTATAATAGCTGCATTTTGTTCATAGTTAATGATTAAATTAATTATTCTAACTATGTTTCAACTGTTATTTGAGAACTTTTGTAGGATGGAAGAGTTGATATCAATATTATTGCAGTTTGTTAGAAGTCGTCAAAAACCGAATGGCTACGTTCTGTTTGTGGCTCACAATGCCCGTGCTTTTGATGTGCCGTTTTTGGTTAAGGCCTTTAGTCGCTGTAATATAGATATTCCTCTTGATTGGTATTTTCTCGACACAATTCCTCTGGCCCGTGAGGTGATGAAGTCTGAAGGTACTGCCCCTCCATTCCTCTGTGATTTGCATGATTTTATTACGTATGAAAATCCAAATTGCTTCTATGTGTGGCTCAGATGATATCAAAAACTTTAAAGTTGTATGTTGGCAGGATCAAAGGTTCCTTATAAAGTATCACTACAAGCTCTTGGTGATAAATATGACATTAAACAGATAGGTACAGCTCACAGATCTATGTCGGATGTGAAGCGGCTATCATTAATTTTTCAGAGGCTGACCTTCGAGCTGAAGCTGCCACTTTCTGGAATACTAGAAAAGGCTTTCTCACACTTGGATACAACCAGTACAAAGAAGAAGAAGAATTGAATTCTTATGTTGTTAATTTGTTAACTTCAACCCATTATTCCTGAATAAAAATTAACCCATGAATATTTCACTATCATCTTACATTTTCCTACTAATATAAGGTCTGAGAAGATGGAACTATGTTGTCTGCACCTTGAATTAAAGATCCCAAATGAGAGAAGGGGAAAGTGAGGTGCGGAAATCATAGGCAAGTGGAAGGGGAGAACAAAAAGTAGTAGAGGTGATTAGAAGATTCGTTACTTTCCTTTGTCAGTGGATCTCAAGACCTCTCGATTTCTATATTGGTGCTCTAACATTTTGGGGATGTTGGGAAAAAGTAACCAAGATACATATCAATTAGAGTTTAGATGACAAAAATAATTTAAGCTTGGCTTGAAATCGACAGATATTAATTTTAGCTGATGATTATAAAAGAGTTAAATTAAATTTAAGTTTGACTTGAAATCGACATATATTAATTTTAGCTGATGACTATAAAAGAGTTAAATTAAATTTAAGTTTGACTTGAAATCCACAGATATTAATTATAGCTGATGACTATAAAAGAGTTAAATTAAAATGTCACGTTTTTATCATAATTTAATTTAAATTAAACATTTAACATATTCAAAAAATTTAATATTCCATAAATATTAAATTATAATTTTAACTTCATTTTTCTTTCAGCTTTTCGTTACAAAAAATTGATCCATAAAATTTAAAGATATTAACCTTTTTCTATCCTCTCTCCTCCCCTTCTCTCTTTCTCTTCAATTTTTCAACTTACCATTTCTGCTTTTCACTTGATAGTTGTACTCATAAAGCTCATTTCTTAGTTGTATGTATAACTATAGATTCTTCAAAATCTGGTATTGCTAGAAAGTACTGAATCTTAGGAGAGGGATTGATTTAGGAATTTGCTCTGCATCTAAACTTTGACTACTTGTGTTAAAAGTTATGGAGAGGATAGCTCTTCTTCTCTCGTTTCTCTTGTTTCTTTTTCTTTTTATTGAAAAATTGAGACGAGGTTCGATCCCGATTGTAGCAGAATAATTACGAATTTTTTTATATATCTTGATTTCTTAAAAGCTAAGATCACTTTAATCGTATAAAATAATTAATAATTAAATTAGAATGAAGCTTGAATCTTAATTAATATCTTTTCTTAAGCTTGATTATATTGTTGTTGTATCCTTTGAACTGCTTTCGAAATTAATCCATCTCAACCATTGTAGTTATGCAAGTGTTAGGTTTCTAACGGTATCTACAGAATAAGTTGAGAGAATTTTGTAATTCTTACAAAGAAAAATACCAGTTCTATTAAAACTTAAACTTATTTATCATAAGTTTTGGACATTTTAGTAATTTAATTAAAATTAAATTCTAATTTCAATTAAACATTAATTAAAATTACAAATAATTTTAATTAAATATCAGTTACGCCTAAATAAGACCTAATATCTTATATCAATCCTTATTTATTAAATATCTCATATTTAATTATAACGTTTTTCAAGTTCAACTTGATTGATTTGTACAAAAAAAATCATACAACTAAGAATGTACAAATCAATCATTAGTTTTAACTAATCTTTTTGCGCATGATTTTTTTTGTACAAATCAATCATTTTATCATACAATGATACGATTAGACACAGAATATGAAATTAATGTATATTTTGATTCCAATCATAATAATTCTTTACCATTAGCTATCAATTCAATTAATGACATTTGTAAACTATTTACAAGTTTACAAAAAGTCATTTCATTTTTGCTAAGGATTTCTTGAATCAATACTAATCGAGAACTACAAAATTTTCTCCCTTATTACTTTATAGTGATCAATTTTATCTTGATCACTCAACTACCTCTTTATAGTTCATGCTACATTTAATAGCTATCGCCTGAATTACCTATAGTTAGAATAGGTCATATGAGGCCCCAAATTACACCCTAGTAGGAATGTTACATGTCCATGAAAATATATATGATAAGAGTTAATGATTATGATTTGATTGTGTATTGCTTAAGTCTTGAATTTTGGTTTGATGAATTATAATTAGTAACTTGGAATTAATTGTTGCCATTAGAAAATTGATTAATTAAAATGTACATTTGGGCTAAGAAAAATGTTAAGTGGCAAGACAAGTTGATACATGGAAAATGTGGATGATTAAGCTTATACATTAAGTGACATGTGGCATTGGTAAATAAGAGACAAACGACATTAAAGTTGAATGACATTTGGCAACATGATAAGAGCACAAGTAGCTCACTTCTAAGTATGACATCTGTCCTTTTTAAAAATAGGACACCCTGCACTAAAGGGACTAGGCAAGTACATATTCACTCATTTTTCTCTGGAGTCTTCTGTCTACACCTTTCCTCTCACCATTGAAACCCTCATCACCCTTATATCCCTAGGTCTTTGCTTATGTTTATGCTTAATTATCACATCAAAATCCTGAAGCAAGAAAGCTATATCCTGCTATCTGATATTATGTTGTCTTCTTGGTGTTAAGATCATTCTACTTCCATCTTGTACTTGGATGATTTTGCATGTATGGAGGGCTAGGTTGGCTTGATCATTGAGGTGGGTTTTGAATTGCATAAGTAAGTGGAATTCTAAACTTGATGGCATGTGGTAATACAAATTCTATGATATTTGAATTGGGATAGAATATGTGTTGTGTTTACAATAAAATGAGTTCTGAAAAATGATGTTTGTATAATAGATTCTACTTTTGTTTTTGAAGTATGAAAGATAGTGGTTTATGAGCTACCAAATGAATGATTTTGGAATGAAATTGGATGTGAATTTGAAGAGGAATTGAAGCATAATTAAGTTATAATTGGGGTGTAATTAATAGACTATGATGATATTGACTTGAGTATGAAGGTGTCAAAATCCTGGAAACAAATTGAAGGCAATTAGATAGTGAACCTTCGGTTCACTCATCCCATGATCGTGGGAGCTACATTAGCTCCTTCCCTTGGTCATGGGAAATGTTTCGAAATGAGAAAAGTTTCGTTTTTTGCAAATGTTGAACCATGTAAGGGTAAGACACTTTACAATGGTATAATTGAACTTGATTAAGGTTTGAAATGAACTTAGTTTGAAGTTGGATTATTTAGTTAAAGGTTGAATAAGTTTTGGAATGTTAATTGAGGTGATAACTTAAGGAATGGAATGTTTGATATCAATGTATCCAATTGACGAATATTTGAATTGTTCAAGGGATGATGGTGTTCTTATGAACACAAATGTGATCCAAAGGATTTAAGTAATGTGAATTAGTTATGAATGTTTGAGAATTGGGAATTTGTGTTAACATATATGATATGTAATTACTTAATGCTATTCTTGATGCATTGTTACACATGCTTAAATTCATCAGTCATATTAAGTTTGTTGTAAAAGAATGTATTCAATTTGAGTATAAGGAAATAAATTCCTACGTTATGCATTATTTCTCTTACAAATGATTCTGACTTGTAATATATGTGCTTTAAACCTGCCAAATCCTAATTGTGGGTAAATAGGCATGCCTAGCAGGGTCTGTAGCTGCTTCTATACTTAGACATTACGGTGTCTTCAGTTTTTAGACACTAAAATGTCTTCTTTTTTAGAGACTTATGTCTTTTCTGTTTCTGTAGATACCAATCATAGGTATCTTCTGTTTTGTTCTTGTTACCCACTTCTGTAAAAAGGATTAGTAGGCAATTTTGTATGGGTTTTGATATTCACTTTGCTCTAAAACAATCATGTCCTATTATGATACTTTTATATTCTGTTTTGATGTAATTATATTATGTTCTGATGCATTTATGTTATGTTCTGATGCAATTAATAGTCTGATTACTCTCTAATTTGAATAATTAAAGATTGCTTGTGATAAGTCATGAATCATTTGCTTATAAATGTTAGACAACTATTAGAAGTAGTCGCCATCTTGTATCATATTTAGTTATTCCCCATTAAGATATATGCTTAGTATGGTGGTTTTTTCCACCGTGTAGCTCTCAATAAAAAGGATTAAAGCTAGGACAACTGCAGTGGCCAAAGAAGGAAGTGTTATATTTTGGAAGACGTTTTGTATAAGTTTTTGAGTTGTCTTTAAAATTATGAGACATATTTTTATTTTTTGTAAATGGTTTGTAATAACTATAATACAAGATGAATTTCAATTGAAGGCATGTATTTTATAAATACAAAGTGTAAATTATGTTCTGTTTATAACTCAATATTTGAATGAATTGTGATGTATGTTGCCTTATTTTTAAGATTTGTTGGAATATCTTGGTATGTTCTAAGTTTGATTTGTGTGACATCCATATATCCTCTTAGGGGGTATTAAGGTGTTACAATGTTTGGTATCAGAGAATGATTTAGGCGATTTTGGTTTATCCAGCATTTAAATATTGCTTGTACTTAAATATAAGAGTTGTGTTTTAGATTTAAGTATGGACAGATCTTGCGAGGTTGTTGAGAGTAATAATCCTATGTGATCTCGTCCGTCTATATCTGGACCCTCTAGGGTAAATCGAGATGAAGTTGACGCATCACCTCCTCCTCCACCTCCAACCCAGGGGGAAGCTTTATTTAAGTTGTCATAACATATAATGACTTTATTACATCGAATGACTATGCCCAAGGCTCCAATTGATTAGTTGTGAAAGTATGGTGTTGAAGAATTTATTGGAACATCTTTGGAGGAATATGAAAAGGCTAAATTCTAGTTGGAAAAGGTGAAAAGGGTGTTGGATGAAGTTAGCTGCCCACCAGAACAGATGGTGCATAATGTTGTCTCACTTCTTCAAAAAGCGGCCTATGAATGGTGAAAATTTGCTCTGAGGTATCCTCAACTACTGGAGCCTCTAATTTGGGATTTCTTTTCTCAAGAGTTTAAAGCTAAATATGTTACAGAAGTCTACAGAAAGGAGAGGTGGAAGCAATTCTTAGATCTGAAGCAAAGAAATCTATTTGTTGCTGAGTATGACAGAGAATTCAATCAACTTAGCAAATATGCGTCTGAACCTGTACTTACTAAGGATTTCCGGTGTCATCAATTTTAGGATGGTTTAAATGATTCAATTAAAGAGCATCTTGCGGCATTCACTCTTTTATAGCAAGTGAGTTATCATTAGCTGATACAAGCTGCCATTAAAATAGAGAAGTAAGAGATGGTTAAGAGAAAAAAAGTTCAACGAAGAGGTTTTGGTAAAGGAGATCAGTCCTTGGGTAAGAGAAGTTGTGAAGGTACTTCTACTGCACAAGAATTCACTTAAAGATTTGTAGCTAAGGGAAGGCGACAAGACTTTCCCTCATCAATTGATTCTGGTAGGGGTTCCTCCATAGGCCAAGATTTTGATGCTCCTGAGTGTCCTAATTGCTCCAAACATCATTAAGGTACTTGTAGGAGGACTGCAGGTGCATGTTTTTCAATGTGGTAGCACTGATCATTTGATAGCAAATTGTCTTATGAAACAGTCTTAGACATCATAAGCTAGTAGAGAGGTTTCTTTTACACTTGCAGGGAATAGAGAAAATGGTAGAGGACGTGGAGGATCTAGCCAAATTATGCCTAATTCGAGTACTCTTTCAGAAACTGTTGATCAACCTGCTTTACCTTCTGCTAAGCTTATGCTTTAAAAGCTCGCGAGGATTAGGACGTACCTGAGGTCATTGTTGGTACTGTTTTTCTCTTTAACTTTGAAATGCATGCTTTGATTGATCCTGAATCCACCCATTCTTATATCTATGTTGGAGAAATTCGTGATAAAAATATGCTTGTAGGTCGGTTAGATTATGATATTCATGTAACCAGTCCTCTGGGTAGTAGTGTGTTGGTTAATCCATTTCATGAATTCAATTTGACTTTGGGAATGGATTGGTTGTCCAAGCATCAGGTAGTGGTTAACGGTAAGTGCTAAAACTGTTGTGCTTAAGAAGCTTAATCAACCTGAACTAATATTGTATGGCATTTGCACTAGTTCTCTGGCTAATGTGATTTTTTCTATGCAAGCTTGATGGTTCCTTAGAAAGGGGTGTGAAGCTTATTTGGATTTTGTACTTGATTTTAAGAAGGAAAGTGTTAACCTGCAAGACATTTCAATGGTAAGTGAATTTTCATATGTGTTTCCTGAAGAGCTACTTGGACTTCCTCCTGAAAGGGAAGTGGGGGTATCTATTGAGATTATGCCTGGCATTTCTCCTATATCTAGAGCACCGTACAAGATGGCTCCTACTGAATTAAAAGAGTTAAAAGTTCAATTGTAGGAGCTAATGGATAAGGGATTCATTTAACCTAGTGTCTCACCTTAGAAAGCACCGATTTTGTTTGTAAAGAAAAAAGATGGTACTGTTTGGATGTGTATGGATTACAGACAATTGAATAGGATCACAGTGAAGAATAAGTATCTATTACTAAGGATAAAAGATCTATTTGATCAATTAAAAGGTGCAAGAGTATTTCCAAGATTGATCTACAATCAAGGTATTATCAAGTTCAGATAAAGGATGTGGATGTTTTGAAGATTGCATTTAGAACCTATTATAGGCATTATAAATTCCTGGTAATGTTGTTTGGGCTAACTAATATTCCAGTTACATTCCTAGATTTGATGAATAGAGCATTTAGGCCCTACTTAGACCAATTTGTTGTGATATTCATAGATGATATCTTGGTCTATTCTAAGAATAAGCACTATTATGCTCAACATTTATAGATTGTGTTACAAACCCTGCGAAAAAACAGTTATATGCCAAGTTAAGCAAATGTTATTTTTGGCTTCAGGAAGTATCTTTTCTAAGACGTGTTGTCTCGTCTTAAGAAATTAGAGTTGATCCTAGTAAAATTAAAGCAATTATTAACTGAAAATTGTCACAGAGTGTGACAGAAGTGAGAACTTTTCTGGGTTTGGCTGGTTACCATCGCTGGTTAGTGAAAGGGTTTTTAGTCATAGCATCCCCTTTGACTAAATTGCTATGGAAAGGAGTGA
Organism: Erythroxylum williamsii; assembly: GCA_027564335.1. Classification (NCBI taxonomy): domain Eukaryota; kingdom Viridiplantae; phylum Streptophyta; class Magnoliopsida; order Malpighiales; family Erythroxylaceae; genus Erythroxylum; species Erythroxylum williamsii. Next base: position 41,300,054 of record JANITW010000006.1, on the reverse strand, counting down.
AATATGAATGGTCAGCTAAATGTTCAAATAGTTTTGATCATCTAAAAAGAATGCTTACTAAAGCTCTTGTATTGGCTCAACCTACTTTTGGTAAAGAATATGTTATGTTTAGTAATGCATCTAGAAATGGTTTGGGTTGTGTTTTGATGTAGGATGGTAGGGTGGTTGCATATGCTTCTAGGCAATTAAAGCCAAATGAACAGAACTACACTACACATGATCTTGAGCTTACAGTAGTAGTGTTTGCTTTGAAGATTTGACGATACTACTTGTATGGAGAAAAGTATAAGATTTTTACTAATCATAAAAGCCAAAAATACCTACTTACCCAGAAAGGACTTAATATGAGACAATGGCATTGGTAGGAACTGTTTAAAGATTATGACTGTATTGTGAACTATTATCCCGGTAAGTCTAATGTCGTGGTTGATGCTTTAAGTTGGAAGACCATTTCAACATTATTAGTACAGCAGGCTGAGTGGGGACTTACATATGATGGGGCTTTAATAACTCAATTAAAAGCATGGCCTACCTTGGGATAAGATATTTATGATCCTCAGAAAGTTGATGATAAGCTGTAACAACTTAGCTTAGCAACTCGAGAAGGCAAACAACCTGACTTTTGTGTGAAAGGAAATGGTGATCTGTATTACAGAGATCGGTTATGTGATCAGCTAGTGATGAATTGAAGAAAAATATTTTGTTTGAGGCCCATAATACTGCTTTTACAATGTAGCCTGGTGGATATAAAATATATCAAAATTTGATGCAGCATTACTAGTGGTCTCGTATGTCAGCAGGTTAAAGATGAGCACGAGATTCCATCTAGTTTATTACATCCTATTTTGATTCCTCAATGGAAATAGGATATTCACAATCAAATGTGTCTTTCTTCTAAGCCCTGTATAAGTCCCATATAGAGGATAGGCTGGTTTACTTAAAGAGAATCCTTTCTATGATTAGACCCATGGATTTTTTTCATTAGGCTTCCTTTCACTCAAAGAAAGCATGATGTTGTTTAAGTGATTGTAAATAAGTTCACCAAGTTTGCTCATTTTGTGCCTGTTTGTCCTGATTATCCATTGGATAAGGTTGCAGATATATAAGTGAGTGAGATATTAAGGTTGGATTGGGTATTATTGTCTATTATTTCTGACCACGATCCTTGATTTACTTTGAGATTCTGGAAAAATCTACAAAAGGCTTTAGGTACTCAAGTCAAATATAGTACTGCTTTTCATCCCCAGATAGATGGACACTCTGAACGGGTTATTCAGGTGTTGGGAGATATGCTTCGGGGTTGTGTGTTAGAATTCTCAGGAAGTTGGGATAAATATCTTGCTCTGGTGAAGATTGCTTATAACAATAGTTATCAGACGAGTATTAACATGGCGCCTTATGAAGCCCTATATGGTAGGAAATGTAGAACTTTGGTTTGCTAGACTGAATTAAGTGAAAACAAGATGATCGGACCTGATATTGTGAAAGATTCTGAAAGGAAAGTTCAAGTTATCTAACAAAGATTGAACGTTGCCAGTGATAGGTAGAAATCCTATATGGATTTAAAAAGGAAAGATATACACCCCACCCTCGCAAGACACGTACCCGACATCCTAAATGATGTCTAAGTGCGTACCCTGCAAGGGTGACATGCTAGAATAGTCAAACACTTAAAAGTTAGTACAATTTTTCCCATATTTATCATATGCATATGCAGAATCAGTAATCAAATTGGACTCATCCTTTTATTTTATAAAAGTTGAAATCATAATTGTCATTACATTTTGATCAATCTCTTTTACAAAGCATTTCCAATTTTCACCAATTATTACATACAGAAATATTTAAATACACATTGTACATAAATCGTGAAATATATAAATTTACACAAAAAAAATAAAATACAAATACAGACCTAAACTGATCCCGACCTCTATCTCTCACTTGAATGCAGTAGGTATACTTCCGTTTGCCTAATGGGATACTTTTCTGAGCCTGAAAAATAATTACAAATTTTGGGTGAGTTTTGTGAACTTAGTGAGTGACCATCCTCTATAGCTCACTCAATCACATAACACATAATTCACATCATTTATTTAATAATCATATAAACTTGATCAATCATTTCACGTTCAACACATATCATATTAAGAATTCATTCAAACCATTATAATAATTCCTATCATGCATATGCAGTGCACATAAGGCTCACTTTCAATTTGTTACTTTGTTGTGATCGAGTGCCTACAACTATCCTGTATTCATTGTAGATAACGGGCTCATTGATAACTGTCTCGTATCCATTGGAGATACCGATTTCATTGATAACTATCTTGTATCCGTTAGAGATACCAGACTCATTTTACACAGTGAGTCTTTGGCTCATAATCACTTTCTAAGCTTTTAGGCTCTTTTTCACATTATGAACTTTAAGCTCTTTTTTAGTGGCTACTTTGGTCACAACTACCTTTATATTTCATGTATTCATGTAAGGGAATGCATCAATCATATATGATCAATGAGTCACTTTCACATATCATCAGACCTTAGTCTGGCATTCAACATTAAAGTTAAGAATTACATTTTCTTTCATATGCAAATGTTTAACAATCAAATCATTTATCACTTATTTCATCAAATTCACATGCAAGTAGCACTTCGATATCTTTATATTTAGCAAACTCCTCGAACATTCACTGTACGAATTAGTACAATCACATTCATATCTCATTCATAATCACACAATTCATAATCCAAACAAACAATGAAGTAAGACCATCTAGGTTTACTCACAGTACGCTATAGATTAGCATTTGCTTTCAAGTTTTCGAAACATCTGAATGCGGACGTTTATCCTGTACATCCAAATTATGCAATATACAATTGCACACACACATTAATAACTTTGCACAATTATAAGCATTTATTTATGCACAAATGTATATATGGACTATGTACAATGTATGCTCAATGACAATCCTGGGCATATTATCAAACTTGATATCTTATGCTCATTTTCATTTCATATCAATCACTCATCATTTTTGTTCTAGCATTATTTGCTCTTATTATCAAATTCTCATTCACTTTAACTTGATACGCTTTACTCCTCTTCTTTGAGTCACAACCTCAATCATGTGAATATCTTTACTACCAAACAAACTCATAACTTTGGTACTTTCATATCAATCATTCACTAATGCTATTCCAACATTACAAGATTACACATTATCCAAATTCTCCTTTCTTCTTATAAATTTCTCCAAATTTTTAGACATTTAGGTCTATTTTTCATAATCAATTAGATAATGAAAACAAAGTAATTTGGCAACACTTTCTTCCAGAAAAATGTTACCCGTTGTCTTAAGTTTCTAATGAAACCAAAATCATTCAATTTGGTTCAATATTTTGAAAGTTATTCTACAAATATTTTTAGATTGTTCTTATCCTGAAACAGTACACCATACTCGACTTCCATCTAGAAATTGAAAGTTTTAGAGACTGAACTTAAATTCTATTTCTTCAGAAAATCTGGATCCCTATATCTCTAGTTTACTCCAAATAAAACATCATCTTATTTGAAAATCTATATATCAAGATATAATCGAAATACCCAAGCATGTTCATTGAAATCATACTAGCTCATACTATTCCAACAGATTCCCTCACTTTCATTTAATCAATCTTTTTCAACTCAATTCAAAACGCTACCAATTTTTATATAGAGGTAGAATAATATGTTAGAAACCTATTGGTTCAAGAATCAAGTCATTTATAGGTCTATAAAAGAAGTTATGGTCAAAGGAAGCAAGACTGTTAAGTTTGCAAAATGTTCTCATGTACACAAACTAAAATTAAGTCACGGTTAACTATTAGAGAACACAGTGTCATGATGTGACAATTAAAAATCACAACTGTTCCAACAATTAACACTCACGGGCACGAGGGAGAGGAGTCACAGGTGTGTAATAGTCACGGTGTGCAAGAGTCACTCATTCCCGTGCACACTCAATCAGACTCGTCCCATATTTTTCGCTTGATCTCTCCCAAATGATTTCAGATGGCTAAGATTTTTGGTGCAAAGGTATAGCAATGTGTTTCGAGTGTATTGGTTCAAATCCCATGTCATTTAGAGGTAAAGATGTTGCGTCACCCTCCAGCCTTAGAAGTCGCAATCGTATAGGAGCAAGATCGTAGATTTGTTATCAACTTACGAAATTGGGATCATGCTTTAGCATGATCGTGAGTCTTCAACTTTTAAAGGAGCACGATCACGCTATCCTATCCTATTCTTCCAAAAATGCAATTCTTCTTCCTCTTCTGACATTCTACAATCTTTCTTCTTCTTTCTTTTCTTTTTAAACCTACTTCTCTAACTTATCTCAACCCCATTTTCGACTTCCATACAACCCAACACAATCAAAAATAGATCAAAAACCAAGAATTTACACTAAATACCAAACCAGAAAATCACTCACTCGTTTTTCTCATTTCCGACGTTCCTTTCCACTGATGCAACTTTTTCTTCATCTCCTTTTATTTTTCTACAATTTCAACTACTACATTTTTCTCCATTTCTTCCTCAAACTTTAATTCAATCCTACACTTCTAACTCATGTCTACTCTATCTACTCCATTTCCGTTCAACACATTCACAGAACATGCAAGTTTATGCAAAAACATCTAAACCTGCATATCATTCATGCATCTTCTTCTTGTTCTGCATTTTTCATTTTTTTGCTACACTCATTTGTCTCTGTCAACATTTTCATTTCATCTTAACTCTACATTTATTTTCGATTCAGCTCATCTTTAAAAACACCAAAATATTCACGTATGTATGTATATATATACACACACACAGAGTGAAAAGAAAATGGAGCATATATGCTTTATTTTTTTCATAAATTTTTGTACTCTTCTCATGTATATTTTCATTGATCTTTATAACTCAAAAATCATTTATGCACTATCTTATAACATATTTATCCTCAAATATGAAAAAAAATCAACACATATTGTAAGCTATGGTTTTTCACTCACATTTCGACCTATGTACATTTTCATTTTATAACTTCAACGTCTAACTAACATGGTGCATGTTTCATCTTATACAATAATGGAAAACCATAAAATGCTTACTTGTCTAAACCTTTGAGATCACGTTAACCCTAGCTTTCCAATAATACCTGATCATCAACAGCCAAGCGTTGTAGGGTTAGGTATTTCAGTTGTAGTGTATGAGATAACAAAAAGAGATAGTGAGTGAAAAGTGGGAGCAAAACTTTCTTTGTAAGGATAAGAGATTTTTCTGAAAGATTGAAGCTTCCAGAAGGTAAAGAAAAATCTCAAAGAAGAAACAAGATCCACACAGTAACTGAGTCTTTCAAATGAATTTGTATAGTACAACTTAAACAAGATAAGTGACACATGTCACTTATCCATTAGTCCAATTCCTAATACTTTTAAACTAGTTTCTCTTATTAAACTAGTCCAATCATCTCCAAAATTGAAAATGACATTTTCTCACAAAATTTAAAGTCATCATAAAAATTCTTCATTATCATCTGACTCTTATTTCTATTTCTATTTATCAATTTATTTGCCAAATGACACTTTTTCTAGTCCAAAAATATCCAACAAATTTCATAATCTTTTTCCGAAAATTCCTAAAAATTTCTATATCCACAAGTACACTTTCCAAACCAGTTTTCAATACAAGTAAACCACAATTCTCAATAAAATCACGTACCACATATAAAAATCAATTATATCTAAAATTAAAATGACTGCATGTACAATCATTTTAATATGTGCAAAATTCAAATTCATATGCGTGTATGCTGACATTATGCATGAGTATGAAAATGCATTTTTCTTAATCTCTCTTTGATCTCACATGTACTGTATTTTAGGATTCTAACTCTTAATATGAGAACGGGATGTTACAAAACATATTGAGTATCAGGTAGGAGATAAGGTGTTCTTAAAAGTATCATCATGGAGAAATATACTTTCGTTTGGAAAGCAAGGTAAGCTCAGCCCATGAGACACCAATCCCTATGAGATTTTTAAGAAAATTGGACCAGTAGCTTATCAGTTAGCTCTTCTTGAAGAATTGGCCAAGTTGCACGATGTGTTTTATGTTTCCATGTTGACAAGATATCGGTCTGATGATGCACATAAGATTCTTATGCAAGAAATTCAACTGCAATTGGAATTTTCTTATGAGGAAGGGCCTGTGTCTATCTTAACTAGAGAAGTTCGACAACTCAGAAATAAACAAATACCTTTGGTGAAATTACTCTGGCAACATCATGGACTTGAGGAAGCAATATGGGAACTAGAATTGACCATGAGGGCTCAATGTCCTCATCTGTTCTTATAAGATATGAATTTCAAGGACGAAATTCTCTTAAGAAGAAGAGAAAAACGAGGCCCCAAATTACACCATAGTAGGAACGTTACATTTCCATAAAAGTATATGTGATAAGAGTTAATGATTATGATTTGATTGTGTATTGCTTAAGTCTTAAATTTTGGTTTGATGGATTATAATTAGTACTTTGGAATTAATTGTTATCATTAGAAAATTGATGAATTAAAAGGTACATTTGGACTAGAAAAAATGTCAAGTGGCAAGACAAGTTGATACTTGGAAAGTGTAGATGACTAAGCCTATACATTGAGTGACATGTGGCATTGGTAAACAAGAGACAAATGGCAGTAAAGTTGAATGAAATTTGGTAGTATGTGTAGGAAAATCCCGGGGTGTTCATCACATGAACACAGTGCGAAATTTAAAATTTTAAGTCCCGGGACATTCCCGAAAGCTAGGATCTAAGTGTATGTATAACTAGTCAAACTATAACGACCTATAACTAGTCAAACTATAACGACCAAAGGAGACCGTCTCTAACGGTATCCACACAGAGGTCGGAAAACCTAACCGGGACAAACTCTTTTGACCCGGGAATAGCTAGACTAAAGGAAAGAGTGCTAGCTCTTACCTTAGCCTTGGAGAGCAAGTGAAATGAACCTTGGTGGAGCCTTGGAGAGTAGAAGCAATCTTGAGAGTGAGAGAGGAAGAAGATGAAAATCACCTTTTCAAAGCTTAACAATTAAGCTCTTCGATTCTTCCCTTTCAAAACCACCGTATGCCCTCTCTTCTCTAACCTCTTATATGTATATTTAACTAATTAAAGACATATAAAAACTTGGTAAAGAGGTTAGCCACGTTGGTGGCTTAAAAGACATTGAAAACTTAACTTAATAATTAAGTTTGACTTTTCAAAATCATCTTCTTCTCCTTTCTTATGGCTTCCACCGAATTTACATATATATATATAATAATTAATCAATTCTTAATTAATTAATTAATATATATATATTTGCTGAAGAGGTCCAGTCAAACTGGGGTCGGTCCTACCGGCCTACAGGGCCCCGCCGGCGAAAAATCACCGGAGACCCTTTTCAGCAATGTCAATGTCGCGATCTCATCGGGACATATCCCAATCTCATCGGGATCCATTTAATCCTATTGCTCTCCAGATATCGGATCT
>JANITW010000006.1:41282085-41292392 GCA_027564335.1 Erythroxylum williamsii | reverse complement strand
ATTTATTCATAAAGTTTGTACATGACTATGAACAAAATGCGCTAAAGGGGATTGCCTTTAGGGCACTACTCTAACAGTATGATAAGAGGACAAGTAGCTCACTTCTAAGTATGACATATATCCTTTTTAAAATTAAGACAACTTGCACTAAAAGGACTAGGCAAGTGTAGATTCACTCATTTTTCTCGGGATTTTTTGGTTGTCTTCTTTCTACACCTTTCCTCTCACCACTGAAACCATCATCACCCTGACATTCCTATTTTTTTGCTTATGTTTGTGCTTAATTATCACATCAAAATCTTGTAGCAAGAAAGCTATATCCTGCTATATTTTGTTATGTTGTCTTCTTGGGGTTAGGATCATTCTACTTCCATCTTGTACTTGGATGATTTTGCATGTATGGAGGGCTAGGTTGGCTTGATCATTAAGATGGGTTTTGAATTAAACAATTAGTGGAATTCTAAACTTGATGGATAAGGTAATACAAATTATATGTTGTTTGAATTGGGATAGAATACGTGTTGTGTTTATGATAAAATGAGTTTTGGAAAATGATGTTTATATGATAGATTTTATTTTTGGTTTTTGAAGCATGGAAGACAATGGATTGTGAGCTGCCAAATGAATGATTTTGGATTAGAATTGGATGTGAATTTAATGAGGAATTGAAGCATAATTAAGGTATAATTGAGGTGTAATTAGTGGACTATGGTGAAGGTGTATTGAATTGAATATGAAGGTGTTAAAATCTGGAAACAAATTGAAGGCAATTGGATAGTGAACCTTCAAACAAATTGAAGGCAATTGGATAGTGAACATTCGGTTCACTCATCCCACGATCGTGGGAGCTATATTTGCTCCGTCTCATGGTTATGGGAAATGCTTTGAAATGAGAAAGGTTTGGTTTTGTGCAATTATTGAACTACATAAGATTAAGACACTTTACAATGGTATAATTGAACTTGATTAAGGTTTGAAATGAACCTAGTTTGATGTTGGATTATTTGGTTAAAGGTTGAATAAGTTTTGGAATGTTAATTGAGGTGATAACTTAAGGAAAAGAATGTTTGATATCAATGTGTCCAATTTTATAATATTTGAATTGTTCAGGGGACGAAGGTATTCTTATAAACATAAATGTGATCCAAAGCATTTAAGTAATGTGAATTAGTTATGAATATTTAAGAATTGGGAATTTGTGTGAAAATATATGATGTGTAATTACGTAATGCTATTATTGATGCATTGTTACAAATGTTTAAATTCATAAGGTTTATTAAGTTTGTTCGGGTGTGAAAGAATGCATTCAATTTGAGCATAAGGAAATAAATTCCTAAGTTATGCATTATTTTTCTTACATATGATTCTGAATTGTAATATGTGTTGCTTTAAACCTACCAAGTCCTAGTTCTGGTTAAATAGGCATATCTAAAAGGATCTGCAGCTACTTCCGTACTTAGACACTATGGTGTTTTCTGTTCGTAGACACTACAGTGTCTTCTATTTTAGAGACTCAAGTCTCTTCTTTTTTTATAGATACCAATCATAGGTATCTTCTGTTCTGTTCCCGTTACCCGCTTCTGTAAAAAGAATTAGCAAACAATTCTGTATGTGTTTTGATATTAGTTCTACTCTAAAACAATCATGTCCTGTTCTGATACTTTTATATTATGTTTTGATGTAAGTATATTATGTTATGATGCATTTATTTTCTGTTATGAAGTAATTATTAGTTTGATTACTCTTTGATTTGAATAATTTAAGATTGATTGTGATAAGCCATGAATCATTTGCTTATAAATGCTAGACAACTGTTAGAAGCAGTCGGCATCTTGTATCATGATTAGTTATTCCTCACTAACCTATATGTTTAGCACGATTGTTTTTCCTCTATGTAGGTCTCAATAAAAAGGATTAATGTTGAGATAACTGCAGTGGCCAAGGAAGGATGTGTTATGTTTTGGAAGATGTTTTGTATAAGTTTTTAAGTTATACTTAAAATTATGAGACATATTTGTATTTTATGTAAATGGATTGTAATAACCATAATATAGGATGGATTTGAATTTGAATTTAAGGCATGTATTTGATAAATACAAAGTGTAAATTATGTTATGTTTATAACTTAATATTCGAATGAATTATGAAGTATGTTGCCTTATTTTTAGGATTTGCTGGAATATCTTAGTATATTCTAGGTTTGATTTGTGTAGCATCCGTATATCCTCTTAGGGGATATTAGGGTGTTATAGTCATAATTAGTATCAAAATATAACAATTCCTATGTAAAATAACTTTGGAGACCTCATGTCAAAGGATCAGTTATACGATCATCACAATGAAAATTTCCATAGATGTAGTAATGTTTCAAGTAGATTTCTCATATTGGGTCAGTTCAATGGACTTGTTTTCTAATAAATTGAGTATTTTCGTACTTTAGTCTATAAGATTAACTGCTACTTTCATAGGGAAAAAACATAATGTGTGCTAGTCTTTTAAGTTCAATTTATGTTTAGTCCTAATAGAACAATGACTAGGAACAATTTAGGGATAATACATAAATGTAATATGAATCTCATAATTATAATCTCATAATAATTTTATGTACAATGTATAATTATCCTATAGACTTTATCATGTACATCTAAATATGTACAAGATAAAGAATACCTTTAAAACTGTAACCAACTAATTGGCTATAGGATATAAACCAACAATCTTCTACTTGCGCTAAGTTAATCATTTAAGTATGTTATACCATATCGCTCTATGACAATCATACTACTGTTAGGACAGTAGCTTTATGAGGGAATTTTACGAGATTCTTTATAGTTAGCATTTGATTAAATCTCACAACTTTCATCTTAATTATAATCGTAATTTAAAATTTTGCCTAAATATATCGTTGGATCTTTGATGAGACTTTAGCTCTTGTTACATGCCCATTGGCTCTAATGTTCCACAATACATACTGTCTTGAAAAATGCAAGGAACTATATCAAGTTCATTAAAGAACTTACTGATCCAATTAATTATTTCTACTAAATGAAAAATGTATTATGACTAAATTAGCAATCATTGCTACATTGGAGCCTTTCCAATCTTAAAATGATATTGTTCTAAGTAAAATAAACCTTAGTTTGGATTTACTTCTAAAGTAAATATCCTTATCTCCTTGAACTCAAATATCAATTTATACATATAATAATAGATATCTTTAATACTTAACAAATATCTTGTATATTAAATACTAAACATCTTTAGTACACTATTATGTACTTCGACTTAGAAAAGGTAAACAACTTCTAATCTACTTCTATAGATCTAATTCTTAGATTTGAGTTTTTAACTTTTTGTATTCAACAAAAGTTATTCTTAGACAATTATATTGTCAACAATTAAAAATTAGAATTATTTTTTTTATGAGCAATATGTCTTTACATACTCTTACTAAAAAGGACAACTATACTCCAAGTAGACTTCTTAAAAAAATGATAAATTCACAATCTTGTTCAAAGAGAACAAAATCTTTGAATTTAACATTAAAGTGAATCTTTCAAGTAGCCTTTCAATTATACATCAAATGTATCAATAAAGGCATTAGTTCCAATTTGATGTACTGTCATGAGATTTCAACTTTTCAAATTTCATCTTATTTCTACTTCTTATCGTGAGAATCATTCTCTTATTAGTATACATTGAATTAAACAATTTGTTCAATAGATCTGTAAGATTATATCCAATCTTTTGGATATCTTATAACCTTTTATTATCCAATTTAGTTTTAAACTTAATGGATAACCAAGCATCACATTCTTGAATTATTAACTTTGACTCTTTTAAAAACTTAGCATTTCATATCTAATATGAAAACTTACTAATTGATTTAATTGAAACTATTGAAGGTAAGTTATTGTACTAGGCACAATTATATAAAAAATAATATTGCATCATACTATATCTCATATTATATTTTATTCCTTACATAAATTTATACTCTTATGAAATTTTGTTGTGAAGGTATTCATAAGATAATCTAATTCCCTGTAGATAACCAAAAATTTAAAACTTACAACAATGATCTCATCAAAAGTTCATCATTTTCAATGCTTAATTTCTACTTAGATTTAAACTATTTGTACTTTTCAAACTTTTAATTTGACATTTCATTTAATACATATGACTATATTACATAAAGTTATTAGTATTATAATGAACTATAAGTATCATTCTTTTATGAATTGTTATTCCATCTAATACATTACATGTATAAATCATATCTTATGTCTAAGAAATTTGGTTCACTAACTTAATATCAACAATACTAAATAATATAAATACCACTTAGAACATAGGTTATGATTCAGAAAAATCGTAGAGATATATAGATTTTTTGCTATGAATTCTAAAACATAAGTAAAATATATTTTTTGTGGTGATATGAATCCTTATGTCCTGTCAATTTAGTGAACTTATTCTTTGACAAGAACCCACATATTTGTTTAAGTATATTTAAATTTTAGTTTACGATATCAAGTACTTTTTTCATTAGAAAAAATTATTTGAAAACCTTTATGTTTTATTAATATTAAATCTTAATAGAAAAAGATTAAAAACAATTGAGAGACAATACTTAAATATAGTACGAATGATATAATTATAATTTTATCATAATTTTATTTGGAAAGTATATTTATTTCATCATTTTATTTTAAATATTAATTAATTGATTGTATAAAGTAAATAATATTTGTAATTAATTAGTTACAAATATATGACCACCAATTAATTCTAGAACATAAACGGTATTACCTACACGTTCGTAATGCTATATGGGCATTTCATTAGTTTGTTGATGGTTGAGAATTGTACAACGCTTGCTTCTCTTTTTGCAACTCTCATTTTTTGTTACAATCAAAAAGTACCCGCAAGAAACATCGGTAAGTGACTGATAAAGCACGATAGGATAACGACACTATACCTACCATTCGCTCAGCAATCTACGTGGAGCAGCTAGTGCGTAGCAACTTTTTGCAGCAAATGTTAGATCATCAAAAATCAATGGATGAATGTCTGACCTAAGAGAAGGCACGATTCCATATCCAGCGTAATGGATTGGATAACATTTCTTTTACTTACACCTTACGGTTTGGGAGAAGTTGGATTTGTCTTTCGGCGTGACGGAATGATCTGTAATGCCAAATGTTGACATGTGAGTTGGAGTATGACAGAATGACCCACTTCCACAGGGTAACTCATATCACATGTTGACATGTGGGTTGGAGTATGACAGAATGTCCCATTTCCACAGGGTAACTCATATCACATGTTGACATGTGCGATGGAGTATTGGACACTTGAATAGGGTAATCCATTCTATGATGCTTTGAAAAGGCTTTGTGAGGTGGACAATAACATTTAAATAAATACTTTTCATAAATTTTTACTTTGTTCCTAAACAAAAAGATGGTTTCACCTTTGGAGAGAATAAAGGGGTGTTTGATTTGAGGGTTTGAGAATAAATGAATAAAATAATTGTAAAAAGCAGTGTTTATTTTAAAGTTTTCAATTTCAGGAGAATAGATTTATTATATTAAATTTGGGAATCTACTAAACTCACTAAAGGGGTGGGTATCGAGATTTCATTTCAATCTACATTTTTATCACGTTTATTTTTAACTCTTTTATCCCCAGCCTTAGCCCTACTATCCTCTTTATTTCCTTATCGCCTCTCACGTTTCAATTCTTTACGATCTCCCATTTTAGCTTATCACGTCTCAGCAACGAAGGAATTTTTTATTCTGCACCTTCAGTTATATTTTCTAAAATCCTTCGTTTTAATTTGATGTTAAATGGAGATAGCCTCAATAAACATATGAAGGACAAATTATTTACATTTTTATTGAGGGTAAAAATATTATTATATTATCTTTCATTCCTATTAATGTAACAAACCAAGCAACATTATTAATATTAATACAGAAACTCAAGTTACAAACCAAACATCATTTTTTTATTTTTCATACCTATTCCCTTTCCCTTCTACTATTATACCCATATCCATAGCCAACCCCGTGCTCAAACCAAATACCCCCTAAATGTTTTCCTAAAATAGGGGTAATGAAGAGATGTATTGTAACGGAGAATAAATGTAACCAAGATAGCTTAATGGCGATCCCTTGATTGAAAGTCATAATTTCAATATAATGTTATTCATCTTAAACCTATAAAAAATATTTTAGAATAATGTAACTATGCGCATGAAGATGCCTTTAATATAGAAATAAATTACAATATCCTTACATGATTAGTCACTCGTAACTAGTTCATTTTTCAATTTAGTTTATTTTGCATTACTTCTCACCTTAACTTTAACCTAATAACTTAAATTCTCTTTAAAAAGATATATCGAGCTTTTAATTCTAAATGATTTAAGAGTAATTGCTATATATTTAATAAATAAAAAAGGCTTCTCCAACTTCTCTTTATTTTTCTGCTTCTTTTTATAGTTCTCCATAACATTCACGACCACATGCTTCCGTGAACCTTGTTTTTTTCTTTTACCATCTCTATATGTGTCTAATATAAGGGTAAGGTTGCGTATTATCAGAATTCTCCAGATCTTGTTTTATTATAGGACTTTAAATTGGGTGTGATGATGATCTCTATATGTGTCTAACTTTACCTCTGGATTTTTGCATGCTTTCACCTCAATCCTACACCTCACTACCGTTGTCAACCTCTTCATGCACCACAAAACATCAACCATGACTAAGGGCATATTTTTTCCTTCATACTGTCACCCTTTTCTACCCCTGAAATTATTCGCCTTCTTAGTAACTACTTTTTCAACCCATTTGAAACCTAACACTATCACTTACTACTTCAAGATTGTAGCAGTGCAATGTCAAATTTAGGTCAGACCTTTGTATGCATTGACCTTTCTACCCCTTAGCCTAAAACCTTCCCTCAAAGCTCCACCAAATCTAGCACAGGGAAGTGAAAACCAGAACTAGATCTCAACCAAATCAGCCTTAAACTGGAAGCAAGTTGCAGGAGGGAAATACATAGAAACTTTCAGCTATTTCCCTCCTAATAGATATGAGTGATGAAAAGTGGCTTCTCTATAAGTAAAAATTCTTTAAGAAGGGGCTAGGAGCTAGTCATTAACACTCATTTGCTTTTTCATTGGAAGGAGATCCTCTTTCTCAGTAACAAAAAATGGGGCTCACAAAAGTTAGAAGTGAAAATTCCTTTAAAGTTTGAAGTTTTCTAAATAAAACATCATGTTATTTAGGTTTTTGTCATAAGGGGGGATAAGGAAGTAGTAGGATAGGTTCCTACAAAGCTATCCAATATGAGAATATTTCTATTTGCATAAACATACACAATATACCTTTGGAATATTGGTTTGCTAAAAGAACCAGTGCTTTGGCCATTTTTATGGGTAATATTTTGCTTATTATTTGAGAGTTTATGTTATTTTTGGTACTTATTTTACTTTAAGTGTATTTTTAGGTAATAATTGCCTTTATAGACCAAAAGGAGAAGCATTTGGCCAAAATTGAGGCATAAAATTGAAGAATTGAAGTAAATTTGGAAATACATACATGACCGTGTAAGTTTTTGAAAATGTGTAAAGTTAAAATTTTGAAGAGATTTTGAGATACAAGGTCACTCACATAGACATATAAGTGACCATGTATATTCCAGAAACCATAGTTTTGCACTTTAAAAGGAAATTATGAAGGCTAGATAAGGAGAAAAAATTTAAAGTAGGATTAGACACCAGATAGAGAGGAGAAGATGTAATTTTAAACTTAGGGCGACAAAAACACAAAGATTTCTTCAAGAAATCCAATAAAGAAGCAACTTTTCACCAAAATTTCAAAAAGATTTCATTAGAGATAAAGAGGGACATATAGATTATGAATTCTTTCATTTCTAATTGTTCTTCTAGATACTTGATACTAGTTTCATTCTCTATGTTCTAATTTGTTTAGTTCCTAGGTGTGATGAATCCTAAGTCAGTATGGATAATATGATATAGTCTTTTATTTAATGCAATTTAAATAATTAATTTGTTATGATTCAATTATACATTTTTATTCTAGAATTAATATGTATTTCAATGATTGAATTAATATGATTAAGATTGAGAAATTCTCTTATATCAATAGATCTACAATAATTGGAAGAAGTTGTATGCAAACCTAGAGATAGGTCAACATAAATTTTCTGGATTAGGGTCAAACCTAATAGTGAATTTCATGAATTGTGTAATGCAATCTTATGAGTTTTGACTAGAATGAGATTTTAGTTAATCAAACAAAGGTTAGCTGTTAATAGTCTTAAGAAAGATGTTAACATATGATATGAATTTTTAAGGTCCAATAATCAATAATTTAATTGCATGATGTTGGATTAATATTCAAGATATTTGAGTGGGATTCATCACCTATGTAATACATATTTGATATTGTTTAATCGTAGTGCTTTCTTTATCCTAGTTCATTCTTATGTTAAACCTTAGTTTAGTTTGTTTTGTTTAATTCAAAGTTAAATCCACAGCTTGATTCGACAATTAGATAATAGAAAAAGAGTTAATACAACTACTTATAGTCCTTATGAGATTAACTCGTACTTGTTTGTGATAGCTACAACTACACTGTTCACTACGATTTAAAACATATAGTATCAAACATATCAACGTACAACTTCATAAGTTGGCAATTCGTCGCATAGATCTTGGAAGTTTTTGGCTTTCCTACGAAATTTAAGAATTGGATTAAACAAAGCATTAAAATTGTTTCTTTCTCTATCTTGGTGAATGGCAAAACCATAAACTTAATCAAGACGGAGAGGGAACTTAGACAAGGTGATCGGAATCAAGCTAGCCTAACCAAAACTCTAAAGGAACTATTGAGCATTCAAGGAGGCCCAATTATAAGAGTTAGAGCCAAAAAGATAGAGGAAACTATAAATGGGCTAATTAAAGAGATATGAACTAAACAAGCTTTAATTAGCTTGGAAAGTATTTAAGGCCCAATAAATTTGATCTAAAATGAGTTAAGACACCTAAAGGGAGTTTAAGTTATTCCAATATATTTCAAGCATTTCAAGATTCGTGGGACACATTCAAGCACGTATGCAACCTGTCCCAAATAGCAATGATTTCTTACCTTAATTAGGTCAATTAAATAATGATTCTAGTCAAATCATTTAATTAGGATGATATCTTACCTTAATTAGCTCATTCAAATAAAGTTTCTGATCAAGTTATTCAATTAGGATAATTTCTAACCTTAATTAACTCTTATCTTAGTGCTTATATAAAGGCAAGCATTGTATTGCTCAAGACACTTCAAAAAAATTCAGACATTAAGTGAGATTAATTTCACTTTGGTTCTTTTGTGAATCATTATCTTTTATTTTTCAAAACCTATCATATACCTTTGGTTCTTATCTTCTATAGACATCGGGTTAACGTTTTTCTATCCTAAACCTATTTTTAGCTTTTTTAGATTCCTTGCTTCCAATTGTGCATTTGTTAGGTTTCAAGGCTCATTCTTGAGGGTCACATCATAAGATGATCTAATCTCACCTTATTTGTTCATTTCTTATACAATGGTCCTACACATATTAATGAGAATGTAATTTTAAATTGGATAAAGGCTTCCATTATACTTGCTATTGTTCTCCAAAGCCAATAATAAGTCAGTAAATGTCCTCATAACTACCCTTAACACTTTAGGAGCCTATTTTTTTTAACTTTGAACAAGAATACGGGCCATTTACCACTATCAGCTAGTGTTAAACACTTTGCCAATTGGTTAAAGACAATATCCGAAATCAAGTGTAGGATCCTAATTTATCTATTTTAGTTTTTGCATTTCAATCAAAATACTCCATTTTAGAGAGTGCAGTCCATTAATAGAGAAAATTTAGAAGAAGATACCTATATATAGCTAGCTAGCTCACTCATCTGGTTCCTTCACTAATCACTCATAAGAGGTAACTTTGTTTGGCATAAACTCATATGGAACTAAATCCGTCAGCCTAGAATGTCAGTGAAGACGTCTTAGGGCCCGTTTGGTTGAGCTTTTATCAGTAGAGTTTTTGTCAATAGAGCTTTTCTGAGAAGAACTTTTTTTAAAAGCCAGTTGACTGTTTGACTGTAAATTAAAAAAACAACTTTTTAAAAAGAGCTTCATAAAGTAGACTGTCTGGTAACATAAAAATAAAAAGCACTTTTATTAATTTTAACTATATTTTATTTTATAATAAAATTATTTATGCATGTAGAT
>JANITW010000006.1:41260448-41272890 GCA_027564335.1 Erythroxylum williamsii | reverse complement strand
GTAAATCACATTACATAAACGAAATACATGCATATATGAAAGGAATACCTCATAATATATTATTAACAAGTCATAATTTTAATACATGAATAACAAATATCCATTGGCCTAGGGCACACTACTAACATAACTCAAATTCGATTCCTTCATGAAAATTGTAGAAATATGTATTTAGTTTAGTCTCAAATTAAAGTCATCCCATTTTAATATCTACAGGTCAAGATATGGATAAAATATTGAAGCCTATTTAGTGAAACGACTCCATCTAACGAGATACACACTTCAATTAACTCACTTCAGTCATATTATGCAAAAGTAATGCCAAAGACACATGCAAATGAACCATTCATCTACGACACTTCTCTTAACAAAACCCCTCATGTTACACTCAGAAAACCTAGCAAGATATCAAAGTTTCCATACCTTTGAAAGGAGTGTTTCAATTGCTTGCCTTCTTTGGTCTTCTTCCTTCTACACAAAACACACGCATTCACTACTCATTTCCAAAAATCAAAGATGTATAATAGAACCCTAACTAAAGAGGAGATGAGAAAAGAGCTAAATTTCACACCAAAACATGCAATTAACATGCCTTAACTTCAAAAGCACAAAGGGATTTAACAAGATGGTGGATGGAGAGAGAGAAGCTCAATCTTCTGTAGGTTTTTGTGTTTGTAGACCCTCCCCTTCTTCATCTACATGTTTTAGACAAAGGTATAGATGGGTGTCATGCCATTTGCCACATGGCTAAGTGTTATGGTGTGGGACATATGACAAATGGCTCCATCCTATTGGTTTATACTTTCCCTATTATGAAAGAATAGACTTTTAACAACTAAAGGAATCATGGTTTGTAAGAGGTCCTTATCAATTCTAATAATGTATTCCTATTCAAATTCACTCACCTAGAAAATGAAAAGTAGATATTAAAAGTTGGTCCATGGTATGTATTCAGCTAGCCATTTCTCCTCTAAATGGGTGACCTGGTTTGAACATAGACGAGTTTAAATAGAAGCATAACCCTTTATGGATTTGTATCCATAGTGTCCTTTCAGAGTACTGGTCTACCTTTAGTCTTAGATGCTTAACTACCTTCATTAGAAAACCAATCTAAATGGATTAGGCTACAACTAAGATTCAAAGGATGAATTATACTAGAATCTCCATCCTAGTAAGTTCCTTAACTTGTTACCAAGTGAAATTCCCATTATAAAGCTCAATGAGAATATGGAACCCACTAAGGATAGTGTTAAAGTTAGTTATGCTTGGAAGCCAAGCATAGGAAAAAAGAAAATATGGAAGCCCACTAGTAGAGTTTTCAAGATTGGAGAATATCATAAGGTAATAGAGATCATATCAGAGGAGATAAACCAAACTGATGTTATCACTAAACCACAGTCACTCATAATTGTAGAAGACACCCCACATAAGACAATCAGACAGATATACATAACCACTTAACACTTGAAAATGAAACTAGTACTCTTGTTGTATGGGAGACAAGCCAAAAAGATACAGTGAAAAAAAAGCCATATCCAACAATAAATATATGGAAAATATGGATGAAGTGGATGGCAAAAAACTTGAATTTAAGCCTATAAGTAGGATGAGATTTAACAAAAAGAAAAACCCCGCTTAGAGGAATCTTCTAAATGATCTTCCTAGCTTGGAAAGTTAGACTTTGTGAGGGGCAGTTCTTGGAAAATAAAGCATTCATTGCTTGAATTTTGGAAACATGCATCAAACGTGAGAATTGCAATCTCATCAAGCTACTTTATGAAAATTGGTAAGAATTCACAAATCATACACAACATCTAAATGTTAGGAATTTAGTTTACTTTGACAAGTCTCTAATTCAAGCCTTTGTAGAACTCACTACTAATTGGTTTATACAATTAAAGGTGTAGGATAGGATGACAAGCACATCCCCTTTTTCTTTTGGCCCCCATATCGCCACGCAGGAGGGACATGGGGATGTAAAAAAGGAAAGAGGGGGATGGATTTCTCTCGCTTTTGGCATAGTGGGCCCCCCACAGGAGGTCAGCACGACTGGCTATTAACTCAGTGGTAGAGCGTGCCCCTGAGGATCACATATTTGTCATTTATGCACACTTTACTATCTATAAAAGAAATGCTCAATAGAATACCCTCAAAGAGGTAGCAAAGAACATCTATATTCCCTGGTTGATTGCAGGTGACTTCAAATCTATCATTAGCCTTCATGAGGTTAAAGATGAGAGATTAGTTGGCATGCCTTATCCTAATCTTAGAAAGTTCTTGGAAGACATACAAGACATGGATCCATACTCAGGTGGACGCTTCTTCACCTGAAAAAGTAATCAAAATGATGGATTCTTCAGAAGGAAAAAGTTTGATAGAGGTATAGGAAATCAGTTGTGGCCCTGATCTTTTCCTTCACATTATTTAAAAATAGTAATCTGGGATCACTCTGTTATCTTTACTTAAACAGATTCCAAAGGTCCTAAAATGCATATTCAACAAATTCTTATTTAAAGTAGCAAGTTTTTAATAACCTTTGTGGAATGGATTAAGCAATTCATCTTTGTAAAAAGGATCAGATTAACTAAGCAAAAAATGTAAATTTTTTTCTTGTGTATTGTGGGCAATACTTATCATTTACTTAACATTGCTAAAACGAACCTTGAGGAGATTCAGTTTAAGTTATATAATAATCCAAATTCTTTAACTCTTCGAGATATGGAGAAAAAAGCCATAAGTGGCTTTACTAATGCTACTGACTATGATTTCTACCTAATGAAGCAAATATATTGCATTAGATAGCTTAAAGATGGTGACAGAAACTCTCTATACCTCCATAAAGCTATCCTTGCCAAGAAAAGAAAAAACATAATTATTTGCCTAGAGAATAGTGAACAAAAGTTGAACAACCAACTTCTTCTAGATGGTTCTTTGGAATTCTTATCCAATTTGATGAATGCTCCTATTAATACTTGCTCTTCAATTCCTTTTCTTACATAGATCATCAAAGACAACTCAACTTTATAGGAAATGGAAAGCCTTTGCAAACATGCCACCGCTTTTGAAATTGAGAGCACTTTGAAATCCTTAAACCCTCACAAGGCCCATGAATCTGATGGTTTTAATGGAAATTTCTTTGTTTAAACCTGGTATACTACAAAATCAATAGTTGTTGATGTTGTTCTTAAGTTTTTTAAGAGAGGAGTCCTTCTAACTAAGCTAAATGGAACATCCATCACTCTTATTTCTAAAAGTGGGGAGTGGAAAATCTTTTCAGACTGTAGACCAATTGTATGCTATAACACCATCTACAAGATTATCACAAAGATCCTAGCTGATATATTGAAGACAGTAATACCTAAATACATTGATCAATCTCAGGGTGCTTATATTCTAGGTATAGTTATAGGAGGCAAAATCCTTTTATTGTAAGAACTTATCATAGATTACTATAAGAAGAGAGGTAAGAAGAATTACATCCTCAAGATTGATTAAAGGAAAGCAAATTATAGTGTTAGTTAGGGTTTTATCATCAATACACTTATTGCCATAGATTTTCGTCAGCCTTTCATTCAGTGGATTACACAATGCATTACTATTCCTAGCTTCAACTTCTTGATTAATGGTAAACTTACCAAAACCATTAAAAGCCTAAAAGGAATATGTCAAGGTGATCCCAAATTACCCTATCTATTTGCTCTTTTTATGGAAGTCTTCAACAAACTTTTAAAAAATGTTAATTAGAGGTCTAATTGTTCAAATTTCACTCAAAATGCAAGAGGCTTGTACTTTTAATTTGTGTTTTACTGATGATTTAATCCTCTTAGCCAATGCTGATTCAAACTTCATCAAAATCTTTTTATTTTCTCTTAAAATATTCAATAGACTTTTAGGCCTTAAAGTTAATTGCATCAAGAGTGCAATTATCTCTCTAGGAGTGCTACTCATATGGAGCTTAACATCAAATCAATTATTAGTTTCAAATTATAAAATCTTCCAATAGTGCATCTTAGGGTTCCTATTTCAAACTCAGGGATGGTTTTTAAAGATTATTCTTTCCTCATTAACAAGATCAACTCTAGAATCTCTAATTGGAGCAATAGACAATTATCTTTAACGGGCAAGATACAACTTATAATTTTTTTCTCAGTTCCATAAATGCTTTTTTAGCTACTCATATGACTTTCAAGTTTTTGTTACTAAGCACATGGACAGTATTTTCAAAGATTCTTTATGGTCAAGATCCAATACCTCTAAAGGCAATGCTAGGATCAAATGGCTTGATGTTTGCACTCCAAAGAATAAGAGTGCTCTTAATCTTCTTCTGCTTAGAACTTTGAATACAATCATGATGATTAAGAGGTCATGGAGACTGTTTAAAGATAGACAATCTTTCTTATCTAAGTGGATACATGAATATTATCTCAAGAACGACATCATCTTGAACTATAACCCTTTGGTGTATCCTATTTGATGCAAACCATACTGAAAAGAAGGAAAACAATCACATTAGAGATAGTCAACCTCTTAGGAAAGGAAAAACCACCAAATTCTAGAAGGACAATTGGTTATCTACTAGATCTCTATAGAATCTGGTCCCCATCTATATGTTGAAAACAATAATTCACAATAATGCCTTATTTGCAATAACACTATCAAATAGGCAATTGATTGATGACTATCCTATACCAAATCAAATTAAAAGAGAACTTATGTACACCCATCTCAATGATGAAGAGGAAATCACAATATGGAAACACACTAACTCAGAAGTTTTCTCAAACCAATCTTGCAGGAAGTTTTTAAGGGGTAACTTAGTTTCTATTCCATGGACCACAGTAGTTTGGCATAAGCATCTCAATCCTTGAGCTTCCATAATCTTATAAATGGCCATCAAATGTAAGCTTCCCACAATAGACAGACCAGGTACTTGCAAAACCCCAATTGGTGCACCCTTTGTAAGAAGGTTGAGGAAAATACACAACACCTTTTTTTTCAATGTGACTCCACCAAGAGTAGTCAGAATCACTTACTTCAATTATGTCATATTCCCAATACTCCAAATGATCGAAGTGTGATAATTGAAAGTGATCTACCATTAAGCATGAAAGTAGCATTTTAAAATGGTTTTTTTTGGTTACATTGTCATACACAGTATCAACCATTTGGAATGAAAGGAATAGGATAACTTTCTATGAAATATAGATTAGGATAAGGAGACATTTCACAAAGAACTCATGTAGAAAATCAAACTACATATTAACATCTTCAAAGATAAATTTAGGGACTACACTTCATCAACAGCACGTGGAATCTGTAATGTGCCTCAATGGTGCAAGGAGAAAAAATATATTTTGTAATTTAGTTTAGTTACTAATCTTGACAACTCCAATTAAAGGAGTATGCTTAGATTGATGAAATAATTTTATAGTATTTTACATGCTTAAGGTTTAGTATAATTCAATTTCTTAAAAAAAAAAAGGACAGTTCATACAACATAGCTAACATTAATTGAACTCCCCTTGATCCCTCTAAAAATAAGCCTATCCAAGACCACATTCCTTTTAAGCAAGACTTCATGGTGAAAGAAATAGTGTAAGATGTTTGACGTGAACACATGGTTGTTCGTAATCCCACCACCTTAAAAGTGCTAATCGAACATTTGCTATACAAATTTTAAAATTCCAATGAAGGACATTTATGAAGGGATGTAAGATCAAGTGGAGCTTTTCCAGAAGCAAAACTAAAACCACAAACAAATAAAACACAGAACACATAATCATGCAATAATGTAATAAAGGTACAATGACATCAAATCTTATAAACTTGACTTAACCTCAAATATCAACCACTTAAAGAGTGCAAACTAACATATTCCATTCATGTTTAAGTGCTTTAATTTGAATGTATATATCAATCAAAATATTGACACCATATTCATGTACCTATAACACTTGTAAGCATTTATTAAAAACTTAGACTATCACTAGATAACTCTTAATGAAAATTCTTGCTATTTTAAAGATCATTAGGTTTAATTTTTTATTGCAAGCACCATATTTTTAGATTTTCTTTAACGATCACCTAGTCTTTTGAAGCGAAGGCAAACCCCTTGTCATTAATGTCCCCTGGTTACTTAACTAGGTTAGGTTTTTTTTATCTCACTTGATTAGAGTGTCATTCTAGCCTTTTGACGCAAAAAATAAACATTTTATCTTGAATGCCCCCAATTACTTAGCTATATCACAACTCTTAACTTGATACTAGCTTTATTTTGAACCCAATTTTCTTAAAAAAAGGCCAGCATAATTGGAATTTTTATTTAACAATTATTTTCAATTTTTTTAGCCTACTTCATTTCTTCTTATTCAATCACTCTCATAAAAAAGTTAGTATTAATGGCTACTGATTTCAATAAATGTAATTATAAATGTATCCAAACAAATGTCATAAAGTAAACAAAATAGGTATCATATCATAATTAACATACATATTCATCCTAAAGATACTTAAAACACAAAATTCACAAGTTAATATACCTTTATAAGTTAAATGACCATGTTCAAATATAAGCCAATTTTGTTCAATTTACGCCATTGAAAGATTCTCACAATGCACACATCATGCAACCAAATGTTTACTTAATACCAACTTACGTAAAAAAATTTAACAATACAAATAAAAAGTCAAACAATTAACATGCAAGTGCATATGCGTCCCCATACTTAAACAACACATTGTTCTCAATGTAGAAATGGAAACAATAAAAATAAAGAGAAATAACAATAAAAAAAAGAAAGAGCAAGAATACTTGTTACGATTAGGGTGGTGATGGTGTGGGATATAGAACTTGAACACACACTTCATGTTATAAATGTCAATCAATTCAACTCTCTACAAAGTAAACATAAAGCATAAAAATAAAAAAAACACTTAAAAAATGAAACCTATCCTAATTTTGGGATTGCCTCCTTAACATTTTTAACTTGATATACCCTTCACATCTACCATCAATTTGGGTCCATAATTAGGGGCTTACTTCCACCTTTTCTCAATATAGCAATTTAGTAGCTTATGAATAAGCCACATATTGTAAGATAATAATAAAGACATAATTTATCAAATTAAAAAAATCCAAGGGATTCCATTAATGAAATTTTCAGTTAAAAAAAGTCAATAAAATAGAGAATAATAAAACTTCCTGAATCTTTGGTTGACTTTAATAGTTTTCTTATAAGAAAGTGAACTACTCTTTTCCTTCCTCAATCGTTATCCACTAGTTTTCTTTTCATTCTTAAATAGAAATTTCCTTTTCTTCTTCATCCTCTATTTCCTCTATCCTTTGTTATATTTTCTCTTCTTGAATTACAACTTCATTCATGTCTCCTCTTTACTTTAGGGAATTAATAGGCTCTAATAACATATTATTTTTGGCTTAGTATCAGTATGGTCATGTGAAGTATTTTGAAGCCAGTTTTACATACAATATGGATGCTCCCAGATATAATTTGGTGCATGAAATTGATGATTGTAATGGCTACCCAACAAATGTCACAATATAATAAGGATATCAATTTTGCTTCTGTGATACTTGGAAGACTCCCCAGATTTCTTATTAACATTGCATTGGAAAGTAGCCTAACTTAAACCTCCTAGTTATGAATGGAAGAGGAGTGGTTCTTTATTATTTCATAAAATTTGGCTTCCATCCTTTTTTAATGTTCATTTTGGTTGTCAAGTTTGGAGCTTATCACATCCATTAACTTGTCTAACTTAGACTCCAAGGATCCAAACCTATCTTGCTAGAGACCTTCTGCTCTGATGTTGTTTCTTGCAATGTTAATCCAAAAATAATTTAGGTGGTATTGCCACCAAAGATTATATGAATTAAAATTAACTCTTATCCATGTTGTAATGCTTCCTTCAATAAATTGGAAGAAAAGGCTGGCAAGTTGCTTAGTTTGAGGTTGATGTTTTTTAGTCTTGTGTTCAGGCATCTACACACATATAAGAAAAGTATTACAGTCCTTAAATCAAAAGAAACCAAATTTAATAAGATGCTAAATCAATCCCTAAAAATGGTGCAAAAAACTTATTTGTAGTTTTATATAAAAAATCTTTCGTACTATATACAGATCGTAACTTATGGTATAAAAGATATCATTCAAATGAGGATTAGATTAGTCACCTAACAACTTGAATGCAATTTTTCTACGGTAACAAAAAATTGACTTAAATAAATTAACTAAAATAAAAATAAAATAATAATACTAAACAATTGAATAAGTGAAGCTAGCAATAAGAAAAAAGTTAATCAATAATGGAAACTTAGGAGTTATTATATCCTTGTTTTGTCTTCCCTTTATCTTTTAATTCAATCATGCTTGATCTTAGATATCCTAAGGTTTTGATTAACCTCTCTTGATATCTAGTCAAGTAATCCCAATTGAAATAGACAACATTAGAATTGCAACCTCTCGATTCACAAAACTACTCCTAAGTATTAAATTAGATTTGAAGCAATCCTAATGATAATTAAGTCACAATTAAGATATGTCTTCAATTTTTTTACTAATATGATATTTATAGGTCTATTATGTTACCAAATCTAGTTGTGCACCTTAACAATTATAACATTAATTCAATCCCTCAATTTATTATCAAGTATATGCATAATAAAAGCCACAAAGCATTAATATATATTGAATTTAAAAAGAAGAAAGTTTAACAAAACAATTCAAGGATAACCCCTAATATGGATTTATAAATCCATCATCATGTTTAACATACCACTAATACAAATTACCATCCAAGACAATGAAATATAAGAAGAGGAAAGAAAGAAAATAACTTTAAGTCTTGATCTAAAAATTCTGAAAAACTGAAGTTCATCTTGATGTCTCCACTTTGATTTCATTGTTTATAATGTGCAGCGTCCTTTTTGATCCTTCATTTTACTTAAGTAGTTCTTAATCCTTATGAGGTTCTTTCTAGGGTTTTTCCACTTATTTTAGTTCCAAAAATAGCCCAAAGTCTTCAAAAGTACAAAAAAACTCAAGAGCTGGAAAAGTTGTGCCTGATTGTGCATCTTGTCCAAACCCTCTATCACTATCATGCATAGGGATGCATGATTGTGCAAGAGACTTATTCCCATGTAGATAACATACATGATTGTGCATTATTCTTCAAGTCCTTCTTAATATTTTCTTCAATTTTTCTTATTTCCATTCACTAACAAACACATCAAATAACCCTTGAAACATAATATTAAAATCCAATCCTTGCTTTGAAATAGATAAACAATTAGAACACATAAAAACACTAACAAGAAAAAAATAATAATTCCTAAACACATAATTATCATTTTTGAAAACACTAAAAAAATTTAATAGTCTAGAAAACACACTATAATATATACCTATCAATCACTCCCAAAATTGTCAGTAATTAATAAACCTTCATTAAGCAACAAGCATTCAAATGCAAAGGATTCGTTCACGTCAAAAGGGATGATAAAATCATGATTTCAAAGTCTTCAACCAACATTTGTCTCTTCATTCCAACAACTTATATGTAGGTTTATCCACACTTTACTAGCAATAGGAGCTGATGAAGTGATTTAATATTAGGAACTAAGGGCAAGATTTGTTCTTGACCGTGGAGAAATAATTATGAAAATTTTTTATATTTTGATTCCCAAAAACCAAGATTAGTTTATAATGATTAACACCTAAATCATAATAAAGCATAAATCTTAATTTATACCTTATTCTAAAGCTAAATCCTTTTCTTGACATATCCCTTGAACCATTTTTGAAATTGATTAATCTCAACCATTATAGCCATACAAGTTTCCAACCTTTAATGATATCCACAGAATATTTTGAGTAAACTCTGTAACTCTTATAGAGATGGTTAAGCAAGAGGTGCTAGCTTCATTAGATCTTAAGCCTTTTTTATAATAAGTTTTGGTTTAGAATTTAATTAGAATTATAAATAATTCTAATTAAATAGCAATTATTCCTAAATAAGATCCAATATCTCATATTGATCCTTATTTATTAAATCTCTCATATTTAATTATAAATTTTCTTAAACTTTACAATCAAGCATAATTGATTAAAATATCTTTGTTTTCTTCAACCCTTTCTTTATATGAGACCCATTAGGTTCCTAAATATGTTGATAATGATTATAAATTATAATTATAATTCATAATTAAAAATAAATGAATTAAAAATCCTTTTAATTGATCTTTAATTTTTTGATTAAAAAATTTATAATCACAAATCAAGATTAATGTCTAGCAACACATTATGAGTATCCAAATATTTAAGAATGTCAAAGTGGTTTTGATTTACCATTTCATGCATAATTTTTCTATATAATTCAATCATTTCATCATACAATTTTTTAATTAGACATAGAGAGTGAAATTAATGTCTACTATATTTTGAGTCCAATCATATTACTTCTCTAGCGTTAGCCATTGATTTAATTGATGACATTTGTAAATTATTCAGAAAACATTATTCCCCCTTAGCCAAAGATTTCCCAAATCAATATTAATTAAGAGCAACAAAACATTCTCTCTAATTACTTTAGGGCGATGAATAATATCTTGATCACATAACTACATCTATATAGTTCATACTACATTTGATGACTACCAATTGAACAACTCGTGTTTAGAATAGGTTATAAGTAGTATCAAAATATAACAATCCCTACATAAGATAATAGTATAGAGCTTGAATCAAAGGATCACTTATGTAATTATTTCAACGATAATTTTCATAGAGATACAAGTAATGTTCCAAATGGATTTCTCATATCGGGTCAGTTTAGTGAATTTGTCCTCTAACAAGCACCTATACATTTTTTTAAATGTTTCCATACTTTAGTTTATTTGATCAAATACTTCCTTCATAAAGAAAAACAAAACATGTGTTAGTCTTTTTACATTATATTAATGATCAGTCTTAATAGAACAATGATTAGGAACAATTTAGGGATATACATAATTGCAATATGAATCTCATAATTATAATCTCAACATAATTTCATTTGTAATGTTAATTATCCCATGGACTTTATCATATACATCTAAACATATAAAAGATAAAGAATTCCTTTAAATTATTTTTCACTAAACTACAACCAATCGATTGTCCATAGGGCATAAATTAACAATTTTCCCCTTGCAGTAAGTCAATTATTTAAGTAATTTATACCATATCACCATATGATAAATATGCTACTACTAGGAAAACGGCTTAATGAGAGAATTCTACAAAATTCTCTACAATGAACACTTCCTTAAATCTTATAACCTTCAACTTAATTATCATTATAAATAAGAAAAATTGCCTAAATACATCCTTAGATCTTTGATGACACTTTAGATCATTTTACATGGCCAGTGGCTCTGATGTTTCACAATAGATTATCGTACTGAATAACACAAGGAACTATATCAAGTTCACTAAAGAATTTATTGATCTAATTAATTATTTCCACTAAATGATACTTATTGATCTAATTAGTTATTTCCACTAAATGAAAAATGTATTATGGCTAAATTGGCAAAAAATGCTACATTGGAACCTTTCCAATCTTAAAATGATATTGTTCTGAGTAAAATAAGACTTAATTAGGATTTACTTTTAAAGTAAATACCTGTATCTCCTTTAACTCAAATATCAACTCATACCTAGAATAATGGATATCTTTAATACTTCACTAGTATATAATATCACAAATACTAAACATCTTTAGTACATTATCTATCTACTTGGACTTAAAATAGGTGAACAACTTGCAATTGATATCTATAGATCTAATTCTCAAAATTAAGTTGATACCTTTTCATATCCAACAATAGTTGTTCTTGGACAATTATATTTTCAATAATTGAGCAATATATCTCCATATACTTCTAGTGAAGAGGAAAACTATACTCTTACTAACCTTCTTGCAGACATGAAAAATTCACAATCATCTCTAAAAATAAAACTCTTTGAATTCATTAATAAGGTGAATCTTTCTATATCTTATAGCTTTTTAACTATACATCAATTGCATCAATAAAGGCACTAGTTCTAATTGGATGTATTGTTATGAGATTTCAACTTTTCAAATCTTATACATTGAATCAAAAAATTTATTTAATAGGTTTGCAAAATTCTATCTAACATTTTTGATATTTTATAACCTTTTATTACCCATTTTAGTTCTAAACTTAATGGATAATACATGCTTCAACTAAGCATCAAATCCTAAATCATTAACTTTGACTCTTTTAAAGACTTAGCATTTCACATCTAATATGAAATTTTGCTAATCTTATAAATATACATTGAATTAAAAAATTTATTTAATAGGTTTGCAAAATTCTATCTAACATTTTTGATATTTTATAACCTTTTATTACCCATTTTAG
>JANITW010000006.1:40864922-40884696 GCA_027564335.1 Erythroxylum williamsii | reverse complement strand
CAATATAACTAATTAATGAATAAATTATATTTTAATTAATTATATTGTAGTTAATTAATTATTAATAATTTTTTAATTAATAATTTTTTAAATCCAATCAAATGAAACACAAGAAAGTGGGAAGTGAATTAATTCAAAGAATGAAAGAGCAAAAGAGCAAGACGCTACTTTTGAATGACACAGAATGATTCTTGATAAAAAATACGGACCAAAAAATTATACTCAATAAAAACCCACAATAATTATATAAACTTTGATGAATGTCTGGTTATAAACTAATAACAAACAACAGTTTTTTATTCAAATTTATCTTTCTCAATCTTCAATGTAATTGAATTCTTATACTTAGAGGAGTGATTCAATTTATAAAAGAGATAAATTTCAATTATATGCATAAATTGAACCCATCTATTTTTTAGATCTCTAAATATGTGAATTAAATTCACTTGCGGCAGTATTAAATTCAATTCAGATCTTTCTAAATACTTCCTTAGTTATTTTGAAAATAAAATAAAATATATAAATATAAACAAAGATGCCCGTAATTAGACGCCTCACATTTGTGACGACCTACAGACAGCCTTGGATGTTTAACGGGACTCAAATTCCCCAAATCAAAAAAGCCAAACCCTAATCTCCACCCCGCACTCTCCGTCTCTCTCTCCCTCTCTCTATGCATGTTTGATGAGATGCCGGCCTACTCATCGTCGGCCTCCTCCTCCTCGTCGGACTCACCGTCTTCTTGCCATCGTCACCGCCGCCGTAGCCGCCGCGACAGGGAGGGAGAATCTCTTAAGATTCGGAAAAAGAGTAATTACAAAAAGTCTCGGTCGAAACGGCGCCGTCGACACCACTCCGACTCCGACAATTCTTCGTCGCAGTCTTACTCTTCGAGGTCCAAACATACTCTCAATTCGCCGTTTATATACCTTTATTTCAATATTTTTCTGATTTTTTGTGTCGATTTGAAAATTTTAGTTTGGATATTGATGGATTAGTTTCTTAACATTGAGTTATTGCAGGAATGATTCTGATAGTGAATATGAAGCCTCTAATCGTGCAAAGAGAAATAAGAAAAATGATGCGACAAAAAAGGTGGTGTTCTTACCAAAAACTGATAGTTTGTTTTGCTCGTTTATCAGTCTCATGGTATTGTCCTTTACATTCTAGAGCAAAGAAAAGGATCGAACTAAGAATCACCATAAACGTCATAAGCATAAGGAAAAAGAGGTAGGCTACTGTGTATTCAATCATTTGTGTGACTTGAGTTAAACAATCTTGCGCATTATTAATGCATCTTTGTATACGGATGAGCGGCTATGTGTCCAACGGTTATGTGGGCATCGAAGGTCTTTAAATGCTTATTCATGTTTAATTTGTCGATAACTGACGTGCTTATAACAAATTCCGCCTGTTTTAATTTGCTCTTTGACAATTGGAGCTGGGGTATGTGACATGATTTCTTGCGCTTGGGTTGATTTGCTTGGATTTTGTTTCTGGCTCAATTTTGTCCTTGCAACGGGAGCAATATATAGAAGCAGCAAGATCGGAGAAGTAGCAGTCCTGTACAGCTTTCAAAGGTATACCATTTCTCCATGGAATGACTGATTTGAGAACTTTCTGTTTTTATTCTTTTAATTTTTAACTCTTCAAAAACATTTACTTTTCGCATACAGTTTTTAGGGCGTGACAAGGTGGATAGTGCGCGCCGTAGTGCTGTTTCTGGGAAAAAGGTTGAGTTGTAACTTATGTTCTATTTCTGTCACTTGAATATAGAACACTTCCTCCCTAGATGGTATTATCATTTCTAATCAATTGTTCTTTTTCAAGTAGATTTTGCTCAAAGTTGAGAAGTCCAAGGAGGACAAGCAAGCAGAGAGTAAACGGAATGAATTGCTGAAGTTCTTAAATGCCAGCTTTGATTAATAGCTGGAGCTCACAGTAATTTTCAGAAACCAACTGCAAAAGCTCTAAGTGATTAAAGTTGTTGTTTTCTGCTTGGAATCATTGTATGACTTCAGGCTTGATATCAAGCGGCACGAATTCTAATGTCATGGAAGTTGAAGTAGCATTTTCGAACTAAACATTATGGTATGGGGTGCTTTATGGCTTGTCGAGGGTCAATCAGGTATTTGATATTTGTTGTGTTATTGTGCCAATATTGGTATACAATTAAGAATTACTCTCTGGTAAGTTTTATCATTTTCACTATTTAAAGTTACACATCTGTGTAGCGTGTTTTATATAGACAAGCAAGCAGGCCTTGAAGTCCTGCTTTGTTTGTGACTTGCAAGGACTGGAGTTTCTCTGGTCCTTACAGTATCTTTCCTCGATTAGTGATTTTTTATTTAATGTTTTTGATGCAAAATACGTGGCAACTGAAGTGAATCTTGGTACTTCCAACTTTTCAGTTCACCCAAATGACTAGTGGGAGTATAAGTAGATATGACGTATGTGCTTAAAACAAATGACTACACAAGTGCTTGGGATCTATAAAATTTTATAGATGTGAAAGGAAGAAACTGTTAATATGACAATGGCCCTTCGGATTATTTTCTGGTTTTAATCCTCTACCTGAACGTTTCTTACGATTCCACTTTTAGCATATACTTTTAATTACTCTTCCGTTGTCACTCTGATTTGTGTTCATGCTTTCTGCACCGCATAAAGAGTTTAATGAAACAAATACTAAGATTTATGTGAAAATTTCTCTTATATGGAGGAAAAAAATTTGAGGCGAAAAGACAAATAAATTTACTGAACTTTATAAGGATTTATTAAAAAAACAGTTGATTCAATAATAGTCACAAAGTTTGATGATTGAACTTAAATTTTATTTTACAATTAAAGATATAAATTTTGTACCGTATAATTAAAGATATGAATTTCATACCATATCAATCGGTTCTATATCGGCTGACAAATGTTGAGAAATTTTTGTATTTGATATCGGCTATTGGTCTCAGTCACTATCTAATTTTTCATCTAGTATGAGTCAGTATTCTAAAGTTTTAAATTTTCTTTGACTAAATTGCAAATAAAATAAAAAAACCAAAAAAAAAAACTCAGAGACCACCCATTTTCATGTTCATATGTGCTCTCTCTCCCCTCTTAGTTAAACTTTATTTTAGTAAAAATTGGATCCTTTATTATTTTATTACTACTCTAACTTTAATATCAAATGTTCTGAATGTGACGGGTATTAATATGCAGGAATGTTTTTTTCAAAAAAAATTAAATGAAATTTATTGAGATTGTATGAAATGTAAATACACAAGTTCAAGAGCTTCTCCTACTCCAAAGAGAAGCTAAACGACAACGTAGTGAAGAAACCATGGACCAAACCTAAACGGCACTATGGTAGTCACAGATTCAGGTTAGAAAAACGACAACGTAGTAAAGTAGCCGTAGACAATGTGAAGTGTATTATAGATGGTAAAGAAAATCGCTTCCATCAAAAAGGGACTCTTCTAAATTAGGGCATCGGGTGTCTTCTTCATGACAATGATGGTTGACCGAGGTAAGGATTCTCACCTTGAAAAACATGCTTCTTCTTCTTCTTCTTCTGATCTTTGATCGTCCTATTTAGGGTATAATCATCGTAGGGATTCCTTATATCCCTCGCTGGTGGAAAGGTGTGGAGTCTCTGACTAAAGGTATGCATCTTTTTCTTCATGATCCTTATGCTAAGCAAATAGCTGGAGTTTGTACCTGCGTTATTTGCTTGAGTTTCACCTCTTCTATCTCTCTTATACAGCCTTTAGTTCATAATCGATGAGACGATGCTTCCAGTCATCTAATGGAACGGTTTACCACAGCAGCTTTGGGAGTACATCTTCCTATGGGTAACTGCTTAATCCCTTTTCCTCTTTCATTTTGGTACTGCATGTTTTAGGGTTAGCCCAGATTCCATGCTTTAACATGTTCACTACAATTAGGTAGTTCTTTTGAGAAAGAATTCAATTCTCTAATCCTCATGATTAGAGAATTCATCACCTTTAGATTTGAACACATTTTGCCTTTTAAAATTCACAAATTTGTTTCTTTCCATATCTCCTCAAGACTAGAAGCAAGTGAAATTATGTATACTGCTCTATCCCCTTTAGGGTCAGTCTTTAGACCACTTAATTTTTCCAATATGACAGTAAGCAGAATCCTATCCCATCTGTAATGACAATTCTCTTCAATTCTTCTCCGTATGCTCTCAGCAAAGGGGGATTGGAAAAAAAAAGGTGATCTCTACTTTCACTTTCATTTCTGCATAGGACATCTGTGTTGTCCAGATTTAGAAAATGTAGTCTATCAATGGTGGCCATTTTGTTCAATGTTGCCAACCATAATAAGCAAGAGGAGTTAGGTCTTAAGGACTTTTGCTAGACTACAAGCATAAATCCTCATCATTACCATTACCTTCATCTCCTTGCTCTAAATCATCTTCAACATCTTCACCCGGACCATTACCTTCATCTCCTTGCTCTAAACCTCTTCAAGATATTCATCAAGACTATTACCTTCATCTCCTTGCTCTAAATCCTTTTCATCCTCTTCAACCTCCATATTTGTATCATGTTCATTCTCCACATCTGCATCATTTTCATCCTCCACATTTAACACATTGTCTAAATTACCTACATTACCTCCAAACCCTTCATTATTAACATCTTGACCATTATCTTCAACTACATTACCTTGATTAACGTCATTACATTCATCCTCATTCACTTCAACAGGTGTATCCACACCATATTCAGTATAAATATCAATACCACCCATACCCATCATCTGACTATCCATATCTAACACACTAGCATCATCTTTTAAAACTCTTAAACCATTACATAGTTCAAAACTAGGCATAAGATAAAATATCTTTTTCACATTGTTATACCCACTTCTCTTACATACATTAACCAATTGAAAATAGCTCAGTAAGTCAAGATCAAATTCAATTTTATCCACAAAACCACCCTCATACATACCATTATCACCCACATTAACAAAACATCTCGCATGGTGAAACCTCAAGTTACTTCATCACATGTCATTATGCCAAACCAAAAAAAAACAACTCTAGGAAAACGAAGAGACTTATTTAGAATGTTGAAAGGAAACATTAAAGTGAAAGTGAAAAATTCAAGCCTAGCACAACACATGATATCATATTAATAACAATTCCATCAACCAAGTTACTAAGTTCTATTAATTAAGGTACATGGCGTTATTTACACCTGTGAATTGAGAAACATGTTCTCGTTGTGGTTCTTAGGCTCGTGGAATTTTTCACCTATAAGTCTCATGGGAGCTGCATCATTAGTTTCTAGCTTATATGCTTACCTAATGGTTTATTATGCCTCAATGTTTCAAAAATATCCATATTAAATGTAATCCTTATTCAATTCAATTGTTACATCAACTTTAAGTTACTAGTAATTAGAGTCTTTCAGATTTAAGTTACTACTAGAATGTTAAATTAGAACTATATTATCATCAATGATAGTCAGCGTATTGCAAACAACAACTTAAAAACAATACATCATTTGCAGTTAAAAACAATACATAAAATATCCGTATCTTACTTGATGTATTCTTTTTTCTTTTTCCCTAACAATGTTTCTTCCCTTAATACAACCCTCAATTGAAATAAAAGACTACATTTTAAGACTTATGCACCAATAATGTTGGAAATTAATCAATAAGTCACCTCTAAAAAGTCAACATTTTGTTTGTTTAAAATGAATATTTTATTTCTGATTTTTAGAAATCAAACTACAGTTGCAAGTTTCACATGTTAACTTTTCCTTTAATAGAACAACTACTTAACATTTAAAGCAAAAAGGATGTAGTAGGGCAATGGAATTGAAAGTATCAAATTAAGATTTTGTAGGACCAACTACTTTTCTATTGTGCTTTGATTGGTAGAAAAATTGAACCAACTAATTTTTCTACCAATCAAATCACAATAGAAAAGCAGTTAATCCCAGCAGCTACCCGTTCTGCAAATTCTTTAAAATATTTCATACTTGAAGTTTTCTACTATTTTCTTTAGCATCTGAGGTTATTACATAGGTAGCTACTAAGATTTGACAATGGTTCAAGGTGAATGCTCCTGAAACTAATACCAATTTGCTTCTGCTCATCTCATTCATACTATCTTCCTTAGACTACTCTAACCTTGCACTTTCTTCTTTTTACGGCTCTAACCTTAGACTTCTATAACCTCAAACCTCTCATAATCAAATGTTATACTGCTCTTAAGTTTAATGACTAATACTTAATTTTAGGACCTACCTCAATTTCAAGAGATAAAGTGTGAACCAGGCAAGCCAACTCTTTCAATGAAGACTGAAGCGTGAATCGGGCGAAGGCTGGAGTGCGGATTGGCCGACAATAAAGATGCATCCAAGAGAAAAGACGGTGGAAAAATTAGGATTTTTTTTAACTTTTACATAATGGGTTCTTTTTTTTTACTTTACCAAATTTACTAACATCTAAGGTTAAAACTTCAAACACCATGCAAGCTTTACTGTTATAAACGTGACATTTAAAACAACAGTAATGGTGCCATTTTGTACATTGTAACGGCGTGTGTAAATACGTCAAAATTTTTATCCAAAAAAGTTTTTAATTGAGTAGATTAATGAAATTTTAGCCCTTCAATGAGCAGGTCTCAAATTTAACTGAAACTGATCAAATTCAAAAAGATTAAACCTCAATTTGGGCATTTAGCCTAATTTTTATCAACTGTCTTCTAGTGAGTCGTAACGGCCATTGGTACTATACACAAATTGAATTACCAAGTCCGGAATAGTCTATTAACCGAGGGACGGAGAGAACTAGACCTTAAACTAACAAGAAATCTAGAAGATTCAATGAGGGCGATTTCGTCATTTTGGTTTTGCAAATACTTATATATTTGTGCGAGTGCGTGAGAAAGTGAGAGAGAGAGCAAGCAGAGGAGGGGAAATGTCGTCCGTGAGATTAGGGTTTCAGTTGCTTCCTTAGTTGCCATAAACTGACCATTGTCGGTGTGTTCCATTTTTCATTTTCTGCATATTCTTTTTCGATCTATATGTTTTCAGTGTTGTTTCAATCTTAGTTGCTTATGGAATCGGCCAAATGGGTTTAATCGCACATAGTTCTTCTTGGGAACAGAAAGTGGTTTCCGGGATTTTATCTGTGCGTATATCAAACTGAATCCCTTCTGCTTGAGCCTCTCCCCAGTTTTCTTCGTGGAGACGTGCTCCAATGTTGTTGGATCATATTTTTTCCCAAAATTTTAATCTTTTACAGATTTTTTCATCTCTCCTTGTTTATGAGGTATTAATGCTACTGAATGTTGTTGTAAGTTGGACGCTGTACTGAAATGGTCTTTTTCCTCTGCCGGAGAACTGTACTGATAAAGTAAAAATTGGTGATTGTTTCTGTAGATGCTTGATCAATAAACTTCAGTTCATAATTTGTCCTTCAAAGAAGTCAAAATAATCGTAGCCGACGGTCGGTTTATGAAATGACTAATAAGCCATTGGTCCAACCCTACAGTGAATGGCCGCAGCACTTCCACTTTAGTGTTAATTGTAGTACTGCGAGAGGAAGCATATGGACGTCGACGATGAGAGACAAAGAAAGTAAGGTTTTAATCATACAAACCCTAGTCTTTAATGAATTTTTAAAAATTAAGTATTTAATTAATATTTTAATTTTTTGTTAACTTGGATCTTCATACCCAAAAAAGCGGAAACCGGGAAAATCAATGGAAGAGGAGGAGAGAAGTTGGGGATAGGAGAGAAGAGAAGATAAGAAGAGATAAACAAATAATGAGGGCTGAGGAGGTCGGTAAAAAACAAGAAAAGAAAGAAGTCGAAATGAAAACATAAACAAAGAAACAAAAAGCAAAAACACGTAACGCACAGTCGCCCCCATAGCTGTGACGTGACCGTGTAGCTGAAAACTCGATGTCGCGGAGATAGAGGCTCTTGAATCGGACATGTATGGCCCAGCCCGTGACTTGGTCAGCAGATATGGGAGTCAACGTCAGTTTGCAACTTCTTTGCTGATATCAAGTTCTTTAAATGACAGAATTGGGCTTTGACTTCTCATATGGGTTGTACTCCATCCGTTGGTTTATTAAGGTAAAATCAAAGCATAAGCCATTGAGAGCCTAAAATATATAGTATAAAAGTAGCTTATCAGTAATTCCAAATCAACTTAAATTTGTCCTAATTTATTTTTTTCCTCTAGATAAATGAATAATGAGATGGGAATGAAATATAAACAAATTAACTATTAAATATCCTCAAATTAAGAAGCGCAAATACACTAAATATAAAACTAAAAATATTCAGAATTAAACACTTATCAAATACCTCCTAACATGACTTTTAAAGATGAGGTCAACATTCAAAACTCTCTCCATAACAGAATTGCGACATGCATTTCCTAACTACCAAATTAATTTTATCACCGAATGGTTTCCCTCGCCAATTAACTACTAAAAGAAAATTCGATGCTCTGTGCCATGTTTAAAGATCACACGTAAAGTCCAGCATGGCAACTCCCCAAGTATCAAAGTACTGGAATCAGTGTCTTTTATTTACTGCCATTTACTACTGATCAACAACCCTCGGAAATTTAAAACTATAGGACCATCAGCTTGTAAACATTCGATGGTCTACAAAACGAAGCAAAGCCCGCATAAGGAGTTCAGCGGAGGCTTAAGGAGAAGAGAAAAATGGAGGGTATAAAACACAGAATGGTGGATGTGAATGGCATAAAAATGCACATAGCTGAAAAGGGTCAAGGACCCGTAATACTCTTTCTACATGGATTTCCAGAGCTTTGGTATACATGGCGACACCAAATTCTTGCTTTAAGCCAGCTGGGGTACCATGCTGTTGCACCAGATCTTAGAGGCTTTGGTGACTCTGAAGCTCCTCCTTCAAGCACTAGCTATACCTGTCATCACATTGTTGGTGACCTGATTGCCCTTTTGGACCATCTTGGGGCAGATAAAGTGTTTCTTGTGGCTCATGACTGGGGTGCCATAATTGGATGGTACTTGTGCTTGTTTAGGCCTGATAGAGTTAAGGCATACGTATGCCTTAGTGTTCCTTTCAGGCCTAGAAATCCCAAGATTAAGCCTTTGGAAAGCATGCGACTGCTCTTTGGAGATGATTACTACATGTGCAGATTTCAGGTTTTTCTACTTCTTTTATCATCCATTTGATTAGATCTAGCATAGTTGTTGACAATGTATTCACAACGCCACTACTGTTTCTTTTTCCTTATTTTTTTTGCGTCTGATACCAGTTGAGCTCAGGATAGTCGAGTCTTATGAAAAACCAGAAACAACTCATTTTCGACCTGACATTAGTGTTTAAGGCTCGCTTTTTCTTGCTGTCAGTTGTTTTAATTTTATTAAGTTGCAGTAAAGTTCGATTCTTGATGTAGTCTAATAGTTGCGTCTCAACCAATGGATCTGTTTAACTCTTAAACGGGCAGGAAAAAGGGGCAATCGAAGCTGAAATCCAAAGTGTTGGTGTTGCAGAAGTGCTGAAAAAAATTCTTACTGATCGTAAACCAGGTCCAGCACGCTTGGCAAAGGAAAATGCATTCGGAATCTGTAAAGAGAGTTCAGTGGTTTTGCCATCTTGGTTCACGGAAGCAGACCTTAATTATTACGCAACAAAGTTCA
The DNA here is from genome assembly GCA_027564335.1 of Erythroxylum williamsii. NCBI lineage: Eukaryota > Viridiplantae > Streptophyta > Magnoliopsida > Malpighiales > Erythroxylaceae > Erythroxylum > Erythroxylum williamsii. The sequence goes on along the minus strand of JANITW010000006.1, from coordinate 40,875,005 downwards.
GTCAGAAAGGCTTCACCGGAGGATTGAACTACTACAGAGCTTTGGATTTGTATGTTTGCTTATAATCAAGCTTCATGCAACTTCCAAATTTTTTTCCTTACAACTCAATTCTGTTAGTTAATTACAGTGTGGGTGATGCAGGAACTGGGAGCTAACAGCAGCATGGACAGGTGTTCCAGTGAAAGTGCCGGTGAAGTTTGTTGTGGGAGAGCTGGATATGGTTTATACGACTCCGGGGGTAAAGGAATATGTACACAGCAAAGATTTCAAGCGTCATGTACCTCTTCTGGAGGAAACTGTTGTGATGGCAGGAGCCGCTCATTTCAACAACCAAGAAAGACCAGAGGAGACTAACAACCACATTTATGACTTCATTAAGAAATATTGACATGTTTTGGGTGTTGGCGTACTAGTTTCAACTTGGTTAGGATATCAATGATATAATAATAAGAAGCCTTTTCCTCTTGTATTTTTATTTCCCACTCGTTCACCGATTTGGTCTCCAAGTTTCGACAAACGTTTGAGTTTTGATACTAATAAATATCTGCGCTTGAATTCTAGGCTGGGCCAACTATACTAGTCAATCCTGTCACACTCATAATTGTAAAAGTTATAATACAACTATTGTTTTCTCGAAGTTCCCTCAGCATTAAATCGAGATTCTTTGTTTAATATTATTCTGTCTTATTCTGTACTTTAAATCTTCTGTCTCTAATTACCTAAGCTTTAATGTACCCTATGCATCTAAGCCATCCATTTGACTCAAATGGATGACTTGGATGTATAGGGTACATGAGAACTTAGTAATTAGAGACAGAAGAATAGGTCTTTTTATTCTGTCTCATGAAATCTCAACTATTTATTTTGTGGGACTCACGTGGGATCCACGCGAAACCAATATAGGACCTACATAAATAAACGACTGAGATTCATTGGACACAATAAAACACCATAATATTAGACAGAAAATCTTATATTCTCAACATTTCAGCCACTTGCAATGTCCAGGCCACTTGTTTACCTTTCTTTTACTAGAGAATTAGAGATACAACTTGTCAACAAAATTGAACTATTTCCATACAATGTTCTGATGACTGCATCCAAATCCGTTAAAGTTGTACTGTATTGTGAGATGTAAATTATCCGCCGATGATGAGTATTATGTTCATAGGATAGGAAAATATATAGTTGTTTTAAAATAATTTCACGCGTCAAAATATGTTGAAGTTAACTTTAAATTTTAGGCGAAAGTAAAATAATTGAAAATAATAATTAATGATATATGAACAATGGAATGGATTTTGTACTGTTCCATCCAGTACCAGGTGGGATTGTCTGGGTTAAAAAAGGGTACTGAACGTCATGATATCGTATCGAGTTCAACTATGGGTTATTTCATTTTCAACAACCGGTACCACAAATATTAAAAGTTTGGACTTGGAGGCTACACTACGGTAAGGCATTCGGCTGCTTTTACCAAACAATTATTACTTTGTTTTTATTTCTCCGTCGTCGCTGCTGCTACTTTTTTTTGTCAAGAATTTAAATCTCCTTTTTAATATTATGATATTTTATTATGTTCAATAAATATCATTCATTTATTTATGTGAGTCCCGTATAAGTCTCACATGGATCTCGCGTAAATCCTATAAAATAAATAACTAAGATTTTATGAGACAGAATAATATTTGACAGAAGATCTTGTACCCCTTCGCTCCGTCTGCTCCTGTGCACGTTGCTCAGTGTATTCCTCTGTCGCATGCTGGTCCCCTGTTATCTTCTCGTATTGCTGGCTTCTTGTCATGTATAATGAGATAAAGCTGAAAAGGGTTATGGAAAACCGAGATTAAATTGATGACAAGTTTTAGGTTTATGAATTGAATGAACCATTATTCCTTCCAATTTAATTTCTATTATGTACTTTTGACTTAGCACACAGAATTGGCATTGTAAACAGAAAAAGGACATGTGTCACCATGTCTTATGACATTTTCTTAAATAAATATATATAAAATTAACATCAAACTATAACACCTAAAGTTCAATGGAGTTCATATTTCGTTTAGGGTTAAATATACTAAAATTCATATGATTTTTCAACTACCAACCATAAGACTCATAATTGTAATTATATACACCATGCAGTGTTTCTAGTTATTTATCTTTTATCTTAATTATATTATTCAATATTACTATGTTTTTCTTTAAGATTTGTGAGTATGTTGAATTGTTGACCCAATAATTAATTGTTATGGTAATGACAAGTTTAATTCCCTCTTTGGTTTTAGGTTTGATTTTTGGAAACTATTCTTATAATGAAGTGGCTAAGTTAGAAAATGAAACGTTTTGCATTCTTGTTTTGTTGTCATTAGAAAATAATATTACAATTATACAAAATTAAAATTTGGAAAGTAATATCTCCATCCAGCTAGCAAACTTACAAATGTACATTCATGTATGATAAACAATGTTCAATACATTTCAACCCTCTAACTCCTTTTAAAGAAGTGATAAAATAACTCACTTACTGAATGCTTAGTCATTTTCTAAGACATCATATAATAGTTTAGTTTGAACATAATTAGCAGTATCACAAGGAACTAGCAAATGTTGGCAAGTTAGTATCAATCTCACAGGTACCATTATCCAATCTCATGGGTAGTTAAATACATGCTAGAAAGAGAGAGTTTAGATAATTTAATTTTTCAGTGATTATATTTAACCTAAGATAATTTGATTTCCCCCTGATTATATTAAAATAGATTTTAAGATGTACCTTGATTTATACTAGTATAGTCATTACTCAACATAATATGAAATTGTGAATGTTGAAGTAATAATTTTTCAAATTTTTAAACAAAACCATTTTTGCAATGTGCATTACTAAAACAAAGGTGTATGATATAAATAATATGAAATTGTGAATGTTGAAGTAATAATTTTTCAATTTTTTAAACAAAACCATTTTTGCAATGTGCATTGCTAAAACAAAGGTGTATGATATAAATTGTTGTATGGTTTTAATGTACTTGTATATATTTTTAGTTTCTTCTGCAATATCCATTTAACTTTTTAATATGTCCAAATCTAAATTGTATCATTTACATTAGTAAAGAATCTACCTAGACATATTATGAATGTGATTATAACATTCTCAATATAATAGTTTTATGAATTTTATTTTCTTCAAGTATTTGTATATAATCAATCTTCTCATAATTGACTTCTGAATTTTATAGCTAAACAAAGAATTTTATTTTTATAGACATCGACATTATATATATATAGAAATGTCTCTATTATACAATTCAAAGTAATGTTTTATGTCTTTCATATGAAAAAGGAAAAAACTATTTTTGATATAAAATTATTAATTTAATTTTAAAATGTCTTTATTTATTTTTACAAATAAAAATAAAAAAATTCAAGTACTTTTAATAATTCAATCTCTTTCAGTAATATAGTTTTTAGGCTCATATGAAATTAATTCTTGGTATGACAAAACATATTATTTGTTTATATTGTAACAAACATTTAAAACGTAAAGGAATCATCATATTAGATAAACGCTCAGTTGAGATCAAAGGTGATGCGAAGTCATTAAGAAAGTTAGTAATAATGTGAAATGATAGATAAAAACTTGCTTGAAGAGTATCAAAATGAGAAAGAAAGAAGGTAAAGACTGAACTACAAAATTGGTAGCGAATTCTCTTTCTATATTAGTTAGCATGATAATAAAAATGTTAAAGATGGTATTCCTACATAACAAGAAGGAATTGTGGCAACTAATATGAGCAAGAGAAGATAGGTTTCTAGCTTTTCTACTCCATGAACAACTCTTGAAACTCAACATTTAATTCGTAGTACATTACAATCTAAGGAAGTAGCTCATAATATGGACATGGTAATGGCTAGGTAGTGTTATAATATAGATTTATCATTCAATGCTACTCAGTCTTGTTATTACCAGCCTATCATGGAAGTTAATACTTGTTGTGCCCAAAAAGTTCTAAAAAGACCTAGGTTATCCTACTCATAAGTATACAAGATAGTTGTACTTCAATACTAAAGGTCATCTCCCACAGAAGTGAAATTGGTTCACTTAAATTAATCTCAAACAAAAATAAAAACAAATGCAATCCTAAACATTTTATCCCAATTTGTTTAGTTAAGACTTTAAGGGATCGGAAGAAAAAACAAGTAGAAATCGCAGTAGAAAACTCTTAAAAATTAACTTCACTAATTTAATTTCCTATGTATGATTAAAGAGAAATGATTGGACATTTGTCTTATTGAAATTAAGAGTTTGGCCCTAAGATCAACTCGAATAAGTAACTAATCTAGCTTTCGTATTCGACAAGTTATCACTTGAGTTAATTATGAAAACTCGACTACTAATTACCACTTAGGTTAATATATTTCTAATTTTTAACTTAAGCGTTTATAGTTTCTCATTTCATATTAAATTTCTCATCTCGGTCCTTCATTTAATACCAAAATGATGCAAAGTTTAATCATGTTATTACATCCATTTAGTTCAGATTCTATAGCAAACACAAGATAACAACACAATCTCTCAATCATGTAAATTTGACTAAAATAGCTACGTTAGTCCTCAAGAAAAGAGATCAACCCATCACATAAATCACAAGATTCATCATCTTTAAACCCTTCAATCTCATCTTGATCAATATAGGAGAAGTAGTAAAGCAACAAACTAAGTAAATAACCTAATAAACTATCAAAAGCTAACAACTTATGGATCAATTAAGCATAACAGGGCATGAGTATATAATAGAGGTGTAAATGTAGCAAAACAACAAGAAATAGTAAATAGAAAGAGCAAGCAATAGTGGGTGAGGGACTTGCTCCTACCACTCTCAAGTTTTCCGCATTAGCTCTCGCCCTCTGTTTTTAGTTGATATTCACCCAAAATGACCAGTTGCTCACGCTGCCTACCCCTTTCTGCTAAACTCTCTGCTTCTCGGCCTCCACACTTCTCTCTATCTCCTTTTGTTCTAACCGAATGAGTGTGTGAGTTGTGTGAAGAATGAAGAGTGAATGATGAATGATGCCACCTTCACCCTCCTATCGTTTCTATTTGTAGCCTCATCTATCTAGGTTTAAATTTTCATGCCCCTTTAACCTAAAACTACCACGTAATAAAATAGACAGATTAAAGAACTGCATGAGAATTTGCATAAGGGTGACTATGTTTGTCACCCTCCTGCAAAAGCTTGGACGGTGGTGACTGGTAACACTTTTGTCACCACCGTGCAAGTGGTGACATTCTTATTATTATATTCTTCTCTCTCTTTTTTTATTCAAGTGACTTGAAGTTTAATTTTTATGCAAAATTTACAAAATAATCTAATCAAAATGCATGCAATATTTACACCATATTTATTCAATTTATCTCTCATTTAGATCAAATCATAAGAATTTGAAACCAAAATCAAGATATGAAAGCAATGGAAATAAGACACAACAATACTTTGTTAGAGATATAAAATAAAGTTGTAAATGAAGATAGGCCTAAAAACATTATACATTTCAATGATGTTGCTTATAAAGTAGCTGGGAAAATGTTGCAAAATAGGTATAATTCTTTCTATTAGACTCGTTATGCTGAAATTATATTGACCTAATGTTAGAAAATATAGGAGATGTTGGATACTTTCATATTATTGTTAAAATTGTGCATAAAGCAAGAAAAGTGAATAAGTTCATTTATAAGCATATATGGGTTTGGCATTTGATGAGAGGATTTCACTACTAGTAAAAATTTGTGTCATCATGGCATTACAAGATTTACAGCTAAGTTTTTATTACTAGAATGATTGTTCAAATGAAGTAAAGAAAAAGTTTACAATTGATAAGTAGGTTACATCTCAGTATATCAGGTCAAATGATGGAATAAAGGCTTTTAAAATTATATTTGAAGATTTTGAATTTTCTTCCTAATATTAATGTATCATTTAAGTATGTGAGCCATTAGTGAGAGTACTTTTTCTGGTCGATAGTTATGAGAAGGAAACAATGACTTACTTTTATTATACCACACAGAGGATGACATAAGCAATTAAGGACAATCTAAAGAATAAGTCTTCTTTATATACATCTTATCTAATAGTTACCAATAAAAGATGAAAAAGATGTTTGATGTTAAGACATTTTTTAATCATAGTATTTATTTTAGACTAAATTTTATAAAGAAAACTAAAATTTATAAGGGAATGCTATTAACTATCACGAGAATTGTTTTATATGAGATGATGTAAAATCTCCTTAGCTCACAAATAAATGTATACAAGGATGCCTATAGTTATTTTAGGATGTACATTATAATATACCAAAGAGACAAATTTATTCCAAGTATATATTTCTTCAATTTTATTACTTGTTTAAATTAATCATTATTTTATTTTGTTTATAAGATTATTTTTGTTGTCTTATAGTTACTTTGTCGAACTAATTCGAAAGTAATGGTCTAAGATTGCAAAGGTTTTTCATTTGAATTTTAAGTCAATATGTGAGTGCAAGTAGGTGGAAAAAGAATTAGTGTAACATCCCGTCACCAATGGGAAGACTATATTGGTAAATTGAGACGGGTTAGGATTTTTACCACATATTATTGACTGAGCATGCATTTGGCCTCTAATTTTAGAGGAATGAGTTTTTTGCACATGCACCTATAGGTGCATGCATTCATGACATTTTCCCGGCATTTGATTTTGAATTTGATATGAATTGTGATTGTGAGATAATTAGATTTGATTATGAATTATTGGGAATTTTGGGAATAATTGAGTTTGAATATTGAGTTGGAACTGTATTGAGTGATTGCCAGTTGAAAGTGACTCTTCGGAAATTTTCTGAAAAATTCGGGAGAAAAAGTCTGGACAGAAAATTTTCCGAGTGACAGACTGATTGACTGCATAGTGCTAGAATGACTGTCCAATGGTTATGGAAAATTTAGAGACATGATTGTAAAGATTAATATGTCGAGCCATTGAATTTCAGAGACAAATTGGATTGGAAATGAAATTGAAAAAAAAAGAGATTTAAATCATTAGGGAGGAAAAAGGACAAGAGGCTTATTTGTTCTGCATATAAATGCCTTAAGTTTTGAGATTTGAAGAAAAAGAAATCCTTCTCTCCCAGGGCACGATTGCTTCTTCTTCCTTGGGTGATCTTCGATCCTTGCCCTTCTACTTGCTTGCTTTTCCTTCCTTGTGTAAAGCCAAGCCTAAACCCTAAGGGAAGACGATGATTGTGAGAGTTGGAAAGCTTAATCGTTGGTGTTAGGGTTTGGAAAGATTTTGGGAGTTAAAGAGGGGAAGCTTGATTTGGTAAGTAAATTGGTTTAATGTTGTTTATTTACTAGTTAAATGCAATTATTTTTCAAGTTTTGATTAAATGCAATTATTTTTCAAGTTTTGAAGAGTACGCCGTTAGTGAAACGAGAGTATGATTACTGCAAGCAAGGCAGAGTTTGAGGTCGAGATCAGTTTCACATCTGCATTAGTGTCATTTTGTATTATTGTAGATTTGAAATTCTGAAATTTTCGCAGGATAGTACTGTAAATTTTAGAGGGTCCAGATTGATAAATGTGATTACTGAAACCGTTTAGGAATAGTATTGGGCCCAATTTGACTACGGATTTTTGTGCTTGAATGGGCTAATTACTGTGAGTGTCTTTTTATTGATTGAAACTCTTTATGATCAAAATTGATTTCGTATTAAAGTGGGCTCAAATTAGTTATCGATTTCCGCGCATGCGATTGTTTTGAAAAAATAAAAAAAATGTCTTACTGAATTTTTAAACTGTAATTGACTGCCCTAGCATATCACCCTCGTAAGGCACGAACATGGATATCACCCATGATGTCAAGTTCGGGTCTTGCGGGAGTGGGATGCTACATTTGTGGTATCAAAGCCCGGAAGTACAATCTTACATGGGCTTTTTGAAAAATTTGTCAAGTTACATGCATTTAAGTCATGTTACGGTAGACAGTGACAACTGATCCCCAGTCTAGCATATGAGTCACATGCATGAGCACGTATCAGTCGTTTAAGCGGTTAGAAATAGTGAAGGAAACGATAATATGTTAGAATGTGATAAAAGGGAAGTTGTGGATATCGTGGAATAAGAAAAGTGTATGGTTTAATCTGACAAAAGAAGATTAAGTGTATTGGTATTGGTGGATACATTATGAAATACAACATCAGAGTTATACTGGAGTATATCCTTGAATGTGGGATAGATATGAATATATACTTGTGGATTGATAGAGGAAATATAGCGATATGTTAGAAATGGCAAGATTGAAAATGTATAAGCAAAGTGGATGAAAATGAAATGTTTTATGATTTAGAGAGGCTATAATTGGGTTTGAGTACTGTGATGAGAGTTATGAATAAGGGTTGGTGACTTTGAGTCAAAATACGTTAAGTGAAAAATCAAGAATGATTACATATCTATGATATTGATTTGAGTGTGAACGTACATGGGTATGATAGAATAATGAAAAGATTGAAAGGTAAGACAATGAAATTGGTAGATGAAAAAGTTGTTAAGGTTCAGTTGATTTGCCTACGTGAATGCACACCTGATTATGGGAGCCCATGGCAAGTGAAAATAGTAAACTTAATTGTCTTATGAGTGGTGATGACTTGGGAAGCAATTGATGAGTTAGTGGATAATTGCTATTTAGAATTCTTATAGTTTAAAATCCTATACGAGTTAGAATAAGAAATGAAAGTGTTTATAATGATCAATCGGGAATGAATAGAGGTTGTATACGATCCTCACGAGCGAGGACGGGTGCAAAAAGGAAAGTTGTTGAGTTCAGATTATATTGTCACTGTAAGTGTACATCTGATAGTGGTATCACCATCATGGGTGAAATTATTAAGCATAAGTGAATAATATGCGTGAATATGATATAGGAGGTAATCGGTGGTCTATTAAATAAGTTCCGATCATAGTTCCTGTAGCCCCAAGTTCAAGATGAGTTAGAGTAAGGCATGAGAATGCTTATAACGATCAATTGAGAAAGAAGTGAGACTATTAAAGATGTCAGCATAGGTAATGAGCCTGAGGGAATAAAAGAGGGACATGAATATAGCAAAGCCCCCATGATCGAGAACTGGTACCAAAAAGAGAAAGGTTATCTAGAATTAAATAGGATTAAGGTGTTCTTAGTAGTATAAGCTATTAATGGGTAAATTGATGTGAATATATTGTCAGATACGATGTGATGATTATAGCGATGTATGCCAAGATATTAGAGTAAATGAAATTGTTTAAGTGCCCTACAGAGCTTCATTATAAGAGATGTTCTGATCTTGTAAGGCATGGCATGAACTGCTCTTATTGGGATATTATGCATGGTTGAAATTGATCTTCTCGAGGTATTAAGAGCAACTGATATATAGTGATGAAAAATAGTTGACTGATAAAGTTTTATGAACAGTATTAATGATTGATAAGGTTTAGTTGATATGACGATTTAATTTGAGAGTAATCATTGAAGAGATAAATTTGAAATGAAATACAAGTAAATTTTGGATTCCGAATTCTAGTAGAGACTCAAGCGTAAAAGATAGAATATGCTACTGAAAAAATTGTGTATTACGTTGATGAGATGACTCCGATTATGTAAGAGAATTACTGAACATCAAGGAAATATTAATTGTGGATATGAGGAGAATAAAGGTTCGTGTATATTTTGTGTAATTATGTTATGAAAGTACGAGATTGATATGATGATTGTTTATTCAAGCCAGGGAGTGATCTATCGCAAATAAATTGGGTTATGTGGAGAGATTAGGGTAAGGAACATGTGTCAGAATATGTTATAATGAAACTGAGAAAATTATAAGAAAGTTGCTCCTCATTAGAGACGTTCGATAATTAAAGAGTTATATGAATCAATTGTGGGTATAAGGAGTTTATTGTATTACTGAAGAGTAAAGTGTCTCAATTGTGTTTAGAGTAAGTAGTGACCACGATCATCGATGATCGATCAAACGTATTTGAAAAGTGAAGAAGATAAATTGGCACCGTTGAGGAAATT
>JANITW010000006.1:40834766-40853232 GCA_027564335.1 Erythroxylum williamsii | reverse complement strand
CCACACTCGACGTCGCTTTCTGGGCCATGATTGGGCAACCATCTTTGGCCTCACTTGCTGGTTCATCTGGACGTGGCGGAACCAGTCTCTATTTGAACCGCACTTCACTTGGCCACCCTCTCCTGACTCTTTTATTTTGGCTTTTACAGATTATCTCCGGTTGTCGTCTGCGAGGTGTCACAACCCTCTCGGTCCTGACCGGCACCGACACGAGATACATGTCCAGTGGAGCAAGCCACCTCTCGGTTGGATCAAGTTAAACACCGACGGGGCTAGCAATCGCAACAACGGCACAGTCGCAGCTGGTGGCCTCCTCCGTGACAGTGAAGGCACCTGGCTTGGAGGCTTCTCTCAGAACCTAGGATGGTGTGCTCCGATGTCTGCTGAACTTTGGGGAGTTTTCACAGGCCTCTTTGTCGCCTGGCGCCTCGGCTTCTGCCACCTCGAGTTGGAGGTGGACTCTCTTGCAGTGCATAATCTTCTCGCCTCCACCACTCACCGGACCCAGGTCGCCAACCCTATAGTTATGGGCATCCATGAGCTACTTTCAAGGAATTGGTCTGTTGTTCATCGACACGTCTACCGAGAAAGTAACAGATGCGCCGACTGGTTGGCATCCCAGGCGGACCGCTCTACTGTTGGGATTACTTTTTTTGATATTGCACCCTCCGGGTGCCATCATTTCCTCTTCGAGGATCAGTCGGGGACCTATTTCCTTCGAACAACTTTGTTATTTGCTGTGGCATTTCCTTTTGATAAAAAAAAAATCTATAAGTGCTATGCAAATGAAAATTCCCCAAGCGATGAAGGGCTTAACAAAAAGTTATTGCAAAAAATCATTTGTTTCAAAAGGTCATAATTCACATTAGCCATAATTATGAGTCCTAACTACTAAGGTAATTGAGGTTAAGATGTTACATTATCTCAACGAAAGACAATAAATGTATGAACATCCATGTACTTCTTTCCATTGAAAATTTCTATCTTTTCCCATATCAAATACTAACTTGAGCATTGGAGTATGATTGTCTAACATTTTAACGATTTTTTTTGGTCTTTACATATTTTCTACACAAGTTTCCACCCCGATTTGGTATTATCAATCTTCTATACTTTTTTCAATGATTGAAAAATTGAACCAGTACGATCAATTTAGTTGTAAAAAGTTAAATTGTTTAACTTGCTAATTCGGTTTACCTTAATATTTTTATTAAAAATTAATCGTTATGTTAATTAATCGCTAATTTTTGTAAAATAATCAATTTTTATAAATCATAATAAATAAGTTATTTTTATTCGATTGTCTCATTCAATTAAACTCCAATATCTTTAATACATAAAGATAATTTCTTCCTTCAATTATATTTTAAGTTCTTCAATTTTGATCAATTTTTATTATATACTGATTTTATGAGAGTGTTTTACACTGATTAAACTTTTAAATTTTTAGACATCTTATCTTGCCCATTTAATTTATGGTCTAGTTTTAAAAATATAAACTTTTGTTGACTTTCTCATCAATTATCCTTGTGTTTCTGCCTCCTTGTATGGTCTTCCTCATTTTTGTTTCTTGTTGGATATGTTTTTATAATTTTCTTTTTTGAAGATAAAAGAAAAGATTTCTTTCGTTACACAACCTTATTGCTTAAATGAAGAAGATTTCTCACAGTTTGCTCACTAAGATAGCCAACTAATTTTTCTACGCATATAATGTACATGTTCTGTATCTCATGCAATCATCTCGCTTATTCTTTTGTCATATGTGTGATTTGTTTGTACAAACTTATACAGGGAAGATTGGCATCTATAGCTTGTACTTTTATGAGTGAAAACAGTTGATCCAAATTTGGTGCCCATCCTTACAGTGCAATTACATTGTCAAGTAACATCTATTAACCCTTTCAGAAACCAATAGTAGCATCATATCTAGTTAGCCGCTTTAGCTAGTTCGTTCTTCGTTGCCATGCGATTTATTTTTTGTTTGAGTTAATTTTACATATTGTTCGCTCATATCATGCCAGGTCCATTTCTGAGTTTCCATCCTGTCTTAGAAGTGACAGCCTATTGTTAGTAGCAAAAAACAAACATGATAAAATAAACTAACGTTCCTTCGTGTTCAATGCCTGAGCAGGAGTACTAAGTTCATTTGCAAGGAATGCAAAATCATGGGACTTCTTATCCTTTTATGGGAGTCGGAAATATCAAGCTCTTATCTGAACTTCCGCGACTGTTCTCTGTAGGGTAACTTATGGAAGGAAAACAGTAAACGATTGGTGCTCAAACCACGGAGTATCCAACATAATATCTTACTCCACATACCTGCAAATGCAGGGTAATTAAACCAGAGACCAAAGTCCATCACACAGACCTGGCTAACAAAAATAAGAAAAGAAAGAAGTTTTGGGCCATTTCCACAGTATTTTGAGGCTGTCAGAACAGACTAACTTCCAAGCATTATATAACGTTTTGCTCACGCATACATAATTCTGCTCGAGTCATTTAGTGGTAGTTCGCTTCATCTTCATTCCAAGAAGGATAAAAAGAAAAGCTATGACCGATTATGTGATGACATACTCTCTGACCCATGCCTTTGGCGGAAGCCGCTGGACCTGATATTGGAATCTGAACCACTGGCAGTCTGATTTAATGAGAATGAAGGTAGATTATCTCTTTCCCATGCCCTAAATCGAATGGATGGAAGATTTTCTGCTTCCTGGAAGTTCCGACCTGACGTAGCTGATGGGACAAAATAGAAGCCCGTCTGATCAGATGATGAAGGCACAGTTCCTACTTGAGACAAGCTTCTGTGACTGTTGGATCTTCGGGATCCAGAAACAGTGGGCGTGTTAATGGGTGGAGAATGACCAGGTTGATGATAGTATGCCTGAAGAGCTTGAACTCTCCCACGGGTTCTAGCATTGCTGCCTTGGTAAGGTGGAAGCATTGAAGAAGCAATTGAGCTCCTAGTCCTTGCAGTAGAACTGTTAGAATGAAGTATATTCAGTGACCAAGAAGTAAACAGATTGCAGGATCAAACTAAAACATTGGAGTGGTAACCATGTAAAGCGGAGAATAAAAACAACTCTCCATCGGATAAAAAAGAGAAAAGGAAATATTTAAACTCTCGGTGGTATTGCTATTTTAGCATTACAGTTCCAGAGTATAAATTCACTTTCGGAGTTCCTTGTGGTTTGGTGATCCAAAGTAATTTCCTGCTAATGGTTAAATACCATTCAATAAATTAAAGATCATTAAACATTTGAATATACGGTTTATTTAAGAGCTATCAAAAGGAAGAACCTGTGTCTCAGAAAGTCACAGTGGCATCATAATCACCACAAAAAGTGCTGGTACATTTAACCCAAATATATACCTGCGGCCAACATGCAATGGATGCATAAATGATCTGGATCTTGGAAGATCAGAACTAGTTCTTGTTGATCTTTGAGGAAGAGGAGAAATTGAAGGTTGATCAGTGCTACCTATCTGATTACCGGTGGTAGAGAAGGGAGGAGAATTGTGTTCCCAACTGTGATAATGTACATCCATGGCAGGAAAAGCATAGGAATTAGGAACCTCACTACGAAGCGATGGACAATTCCAACGACTGTTAAAATTCGAACCATCTGAAACTCCTCCACTGGAGGTTGAAGGAGATGGATGAATCGGTCCAAAGTAAGCTATGTATGGGCATGGATGACTAGTAGATGATAGAGCAGTATGTTCTGCAAATATAGTGTGATGGACCAGGTGGTCATGATCTGCATTTAAACATCAGTCCCAGGACATGAAATTGATTCGCTAGAATTTAAACCAAAAAGAGCCAATAAGAAAAATACAGATCTTACAATTGTTTGACAAAAATTCCCCTTCCCTGCACAAAGGAAAATAAGTTCATCCTTGAGAATGGACGTTAAGCACCAAGAAAAATGACAAAATCATAGCACCTCCAAGAAAATATAAACCAACTACAAGGAAAAAGTTCTCTAAGCCTAGCTTCGTCAGACAAGATTACAATGCAAATTCTAATTAACAAGGCGATCTGCAGTCTCTTTAAACATTAATAAAGGAACAACACTTCCACCTAAGCACAGTACAGGGGCAACACAGAATAATGTCAACCATCTAAAGCCTGGGCAACCATTACAGAGCATAATGTCCGAATAACCAAGAAAACTGAAAAACTCAAGTATACATAAACGAGAGATAACCCATGGGTTGTAAGAGAAAACTGAAAATCAAGTTTTTCTATAGTCTCTTCCTCCCTCCCTCCCTCCCTCTCTCTCTCTCTCTCTGAGCTTCTGGAGATGAGGATAAAAATCTACATATGTAAGCTGCGTTTTATTGTGTTTCAGTGCTCTAGACATTTACCCAAGTATTTGGTATAGAGTATTTATTTTTGTATTCTAAGGATCTCAATTTGCAATAATTAAGTTTTCTTCGTCAAAGTTTATTTTTCTGTTGAATCTCTACTTTTCAACTAACCATACGGTTCTCTGATTGGAAGCTAAGGTGACCATCCACATTAGATCATGCATGCATAAGTTTAACAATAGAAAGTGCAAAACAATGAACAAGATTCTCAGCATAAATTAGATAAAGCGGCAACTTTAAAAGCTCTAAAGTGTTGGATGATATTTACTCGAAGGATGACGGAAGTCCTGCCAAGCTACCAAATGGGCACCACTGGGCTCCAAAAGACTGCAAAACCATTTAGAATCACAATATACATAGGCACCAATAAAAAATTAAAAAGAACCTCCATGCTTATCAAAGCACCAATAAGATAAACTGAGCATTTTATTCCACGCACAGAACCACATAAATCCATGCGTAAAGGCCAGAAATGTGGGCATTTATGTCATGTATGCACTCAGATATGCACAAAAAATATCCAACTAGGAAATTTCCTACACACTGAAATATCATGAAGCACAATAATCAACAGCATGCACATGTTAAAGCAAGAAAACAGATCAGAGGTTTTGTAACTTGTTGCAGTTACCATGCAAGCATTAAGTAGGTGTCGGATAATGTAGTATTATTTAGAAACATTGTATAGTTATAATAAAAATCATATAAATCCCTGATTTCTGGGGATTAAAATAAGATACAGATTTTCCTATATTTTAGGGAGTTTGTTGCTATATATATTATAGTCAATTGTATATATAAACTAAGGGCTGTAACCTTCAAACTATGAGAATGAAATTATTCTTCTCTACTGATATTTGACATGGTATCAGAGCTGTTGGCTCTTTCCTACTAAAACTCTGATTTTTCTTCTGATCATACCAATTGAGATCCATCTCCGTTGTTCCTCTCATCGTCTTAGCCTTCTCTCTCATATTTTCCTATCCCTATCCTTAGTCTTGCCTAATCAATCATGTCAGAATCACCCAGAAGTTTTGCTGAAATCATCAGCTCTACAGTCGAGAATATTGCTGCTATAACCAGAGATTTGCAAAATATTCAAGGTACACACCGATTGAATAGGAAGAACTATTTGAAGTGGTCATAATAAGTCCGCACATTTTTAAAGGGAAGAGGGAAATTGAGCCATTTAATAGGCACAAGTCCTTCACAGGACGATCTCAAATTTGTGGTGTGGGATGAACAAGATTCCATGGTAATGTCCTAGTTATGGAACTCAATGCTGCCAAAGATTAGTGACACATGTATGCTCCTCGGAATTGCCAAGGAGATTAGGGAAGCTATTCGGCAAACATATTCCAAGGTTAATGAAGCTACATAGATTTATGAGATTAAGACAAAACTTTCAGCAACTAAATAGGAGACTCGAACTGTTACTGAATATTCAAGTCTCTTACAAAGCTTGTGACAAGAGATGGATCATTATCAATGCATCCAAATGCGCTGTAGTGAAGATGCAACAATTTTGAAGCGTTTTGTGGAAAAGGATCTTGTTTATGATTTTTTGGCAGGTTTAAAAGTGGAATTTGATGCTGCAAAGGTGCGGATTTTAGGAAAACAAAACCTACCGTCTTTAAATGAGACGATCGCTATTATATGTGCGGAAGAGGGACATCGAAATGTTATGCTTGAACCTCAAGGAGGAGATGGTTTTGCACTCATTACCATGGCCACAGAATTGGAGGAGGCAAACAATCCTACAGTAGTTACTAGAGGGGACTCATCCAAACCATTTAACCAAGAATCCCTATTCTGCACATACTGCAAGAAGCATCAACACACCAGGGAGAAATGTTGGAAACTTCATGGCAAGCCCAATCGAAGTGGGAACGACCGAAGCCAGGCACACATGGCGAGCACTTTGTCAACTAACAAAGAAAATTCCAAAAAACCTATCCCTGAGTCTAATACCGAAGAAATTGAGAAACTAAGAACCTTTGTGGAGTCATTTGAGAAGCCAACCTAAACAGGTACTTGTTCATTGGCGTTTTCAGGTATTTTTTCTTCCTCTAATACTATTGTCTCAGAAAGAAATTCTCATCTTATGTTGGCAATTGATTCCGGAGCAACTGATCATATGACTTATTCCTCCAAACATTGTATCTCTTATAACGCCAACTGTAGCCATAAAAAGATCACAATAGCTGATGGATCCATCACCACTGTAGCTGGCTAAAGGGATATATACATAAACAAAGACCTTACACTAAGAAATGTCCTCCATGTTTCAAAGCTATTTGCAAGCCTTATTTCCATTCAAAAATTAACCACATATTCAAATTGCAATATAACCTTTTTTCCTTCACATCGTGTCTTTCAAAGAGATTGGATGTGCTAGTCAAAGACACAGTCTCTATTTTCTGGAAAAACAACACAGTATAACAGAAGTTGGAAAACCCTTAACTACATCTTTTTTTTCCGAATCTGTCATGTCAAACCAAGATAAAATTTGGCTTCATAATCGTCATTTAGGTCACCCATCTTTTAGAGTTCTCAAGTTGATATTTCGTTCATTATTTAAAGGTCTTACATCTGAAAATTTTCATTGTGATGATTGTGAACTTGCAAAGCACAAACATGCTTCCTTTCCAATAAGCAACAAAAAAAACCTTTGCTCCTTTTTCTCTCATTCATAGTAATATTTGGGGACTTCTTACCATCCCAAATGTTTCGGGTGATAGGTGGTTGTTTCATTTATTGATGATTGTACCCAAGTCACATGACTTTACCTCTTGAAAAATAAATATGATGTTAGTACTGTTTTTTCTAATTTCTACAACATAATCAATAATCAGTTTGATGTCAAAATTAAGAGATTTCGATTAGATAATGCCAAGGACTATTTCAATCAAACCCTTTCTCCATTTTTTCATAAAACAAGAATTACTCATGAGTTACCATGTGTTACTAACCCACAACAAAACAGTGTAGCTGAGCAAAAAAATGGACATCTCCTAGAGATCACTAGAGCATTGTTGTTTCACAAAAATGTTCCAAAACAATACTGGGGTGAAGCCATATTATCTGTTGTTCATCTTATTAACCGACTTCCAACACAGGTCCTTGGGTTCAAAAGTCCAATTGATATTCTCACAAAATTTTTTCGAAATTTTACTGTTTCAAATAGTCGGATACCTCGAATCTTTGGCTATGTTGTGTTTGTTCATATTCATTCTCATAATAGAAACAAATTAGATCCACGTGCTCTTCAATGCATTTTTATTGAATATT
The DNA here is from genome assembly GCA_027564335.1 of Erythroxylum williamsii. Lineage (NCBI taxonomy): Eukaryota > Viridiplantae > Streptophyta > Magnoliopsida > Malpighiales > Erythroxylaceae > Erythroxylum > Erythroxylum williamsii. The sequence goes on along the minus strand of JANITW010000006.1, from coordinate 40,845,567 downwards.
CCTCCACACAAAAGGGTTATAAATGCTTTCATCCACCTTCTAAAAATTTTGTTATTTCAGTTGATGTTACTTTTTTTGAAAATGAACCTTTTTTTTCAGCACACCTATCTTCAGCGAGAGACCTTGAGTGAAGATAAAGCAAAGGATATGTTTCTTCTTGATCCTAGTTTTGTTCAATCTCAACCCATAACCGTACCTAAATCCACTTCTCCCTCAATTGAGTTAGCCACAACTGTTGACATGATGAAAGATAAGGGAAATCAAGATAACATTCAGCCACTGCAAATTTATTCTAGGAGGAAGATACTAGTCTCTCGACCAACAAAAGTCCAGTCTCACATTCGTGTTGTTGCTCAATTTCTAGAAATCACTCTCAAACCAACTGATAATATCACACCAGGTGGTGAGCCAAGGGTTGAGTTACTTGAACCAGCAAAAGAACCAAAAAAAACAAGTACTGAAGACCTACCAATTGCACTTAGGAAAGGAACAAGAACCTACCCAAAACATCCACTCTCTTTTTCATGTCTTATCAAAATCTATCCCAAAAATATAGAGCTTTCCTAACCAATCTCCACACAATTCCCACACTGAAAAATCTAATTGAGACATTAGGAGACAAAAAATGGGAGGATGCTATGAAGACTAAAATGGAGGCCCTTGAGAGGAACAAGACATGGGAGTTAGTGGAATTGCTGAGAGGGAAGAAACTAGTTGGGTGTAGAGTACAATGCTAATGGCTCGGTGAAAAGATATAACGCAAAATTGGTGGCCAAAGGGTACACTCAAACTTGTGGCATCGATTATCTAGAGATATTTGCCTCTATTGCTAAGATGAACACTGTATGGATACTGACATCATTAGCTGCTAATTTTGAGTGGAATCTACAACAATTTGATGTTAAGAATGCGCTCCTCCATGGTGATCTATAAGAGGAAATTTACATGGAAGTTCCTCCTAGATTTGAATATAAAGAGAGAATGGTATGCAAGCTGAAGAAAGCTCTTTATGGGCTTAAACCATCCCCACGAGCTTGGATTGGGAGGTTTGCTAAGGTGATGATTTCATTGGGATATAAGCAAACTCAAGGAGACCATACTTCATTCATTAGACACTCAAATTCGAAGGGGTGGTCACAACATTGCTAGTTTATGTAGATGATATCATTGTGACAGGTAATGATGTAGAAGCAATGAAAAATCTGAAGCAATGTCTCTTGAAGGAATTTGATATCAAAGAGCTAGGAAAGTTGAAGTACTTCCTAGGCATTGAAGTAGCTCACTCAAAGCAAGGGATTTTCATCTCTTAACAAAAGTATATACTTGACTTGTTGAAAGAAACAGGAAAATTGAGTTGTAAACCAGTGGAGACGCCGATTGAATTCAATCATGGATTAGGTGATGCTCCAGAAGATCCCATGGTAGATAAAGTATTATATCAAAAGCTTGTTAGGAAGTTGAAATATCTAGCACACACAAGACCAGATATAGCATTTGCAGTGAGCACGGTTAATCAATTCATGCACAATCCCAAAGAATCACATCTCAAGGCAGTAAACAAAATACTACAATACTTGAAAGGCAGCCGGGGAAGAGGAATTTTGTTTAAGCGACAAATAGTTACAGGTATAACATTAGAGGCTTATACCGATGCAGATTATGCAAGGTCTTTGGTTCATAGGAGATCAAAATATGGTTACTGTACACTCCTAGGTGGTAATCTTGTAACATGGAGAAGTAAGAAGCAGAATGTAGTAGCAAGATCAAGTGCAGAGTCAGAATTCAGATCTATGGCATTAGGGATATGTGAATTACTTTGGCTGAAGATAATCCTAAATGACTTAAGAATAAAATGAGAAGGACCCATGAGGTTGCATTGTGATAACAAATCAGCTATCAGCATTGCACATAACCCAGTTCAACATGATCGAACAAAGCATATTGAAGTTGATAAGCACTTTATCAAGGAAAAACTAGACAGTGGCTTAATATGCACTCCATTTGTGTCAACCAAGGATCAGTTGGCAGGCATACTTACAAAAGGATTGACAAGCATAGTGTTTCAAGATATTATCGGCAACCTAGGGATGGAAGATATCTACTCACCAGCTTGAGGGAGAGTGTCGGATTATGTAGTATTATTTAGAAAGATTGTATGGTTATTATAGAAATCATATAAATACTTGATTTCTGGGGATTAGAATAAGATATAGATTTCCCTATATCTTAGGGAGTTTGTTACTATATTTAGTATAGACAATTGTATATATAAACTAAGGGCTGTAACCTTCAAACTATGGGAATGAAATTATTCTTCTCTACTGATATTTGACAGTAGGCAACTGAAGGAATTCTTTGAAAACATTCTAACGGGACATAACTTCATATAAGGGTACACCAAGAACAAGTGTGCTTCAAGCAAACCACAAAGCATAATTCGGTAGCTAGTTCTACTATAGAAGCTGAGTATAGAATCGTGTATTGCAATACATGAGTTGCTACAGTTGCTACACTTGTACTATTTTTTATAGTAGACTAAAGTTTGCCCATCTACACCTAAATCATAAGGCTCGTGTGATTGATAAATGATAATCAGGTAGTACTACATATTGTCTCTAGCAAAGTTTTCCTTGGAACATAACATATAGGAATACATTTTTATTTCATTACAACGAGGATTGTAGAATTTCTACTGACCCGATTGGTTGAACTCTTTAAAAAGTTCAAGAGTTTTATATCTTAGTATGAACACAAACAGTGATAACATATATTATACATGTATAAGACTTTAATTACCTCAAGTTGTACCCTTTTTGTATACATCTACAATATATTGTACTAGACAAAAGCCCACACTTTGGGCGAATAATCTCAAATATATTTTTATTTTCTAAAATTTTAGTTAATTTTTTCATATATGAAAGAAATTTTCTCCTCACCAATAACAGAATATCAAATAAACTAATACATATATGGAAAAATATAAAAAGTAAAGAATATAAATACCCAAACATCATTTTAAATTTACAAATGATTTAAATGTATTACTACAAATGAAGAACTATATCAACCACAAAATCTTATCTCCAACAAAAAAAGAGCTTTCTAAGTCAATTAAAATCCTATATTGTTATTAAGAAAGCTATCTATCAAGGATTAGAAGCAATACGACTCTGAAAGTTCTTCATTCTTACTAAGAATGCTACCTTTCAAGGGTTGGAAGTGACATATAAATCAATGAATCAACTAAAAATGAAAGGAACTCATACCTTAAACTACAGAAGGATCAACAATAAATCCATGCTTTTTTCTTCATTAACTTGCATATTCCTTATCTCTCAAGTTGACATAAATACATAAATTGGAATTGAAAAGATTAATGTCTACTAATAAAGAGTGGAAACTGCTATATAAATTGGAATAGAAGTGTTAAAATGGTTAGAATTTAAGAGGTATTTAAAATAATATACAGATAATACTACTATGTATTGAAAAGCAAATTAATGTTGATAATTATACCATTGCCAAAAATTTTATAAATTCCCAATTTTAAACTACAATTATTATGATTAATGTTAATTATCAAAAGTAAAGATATTTAAGTTAGCTTTCACAACTCCTTGTTGACTCGTAGGAATGACAATAAGATCAATTCTCTAATTGATGATTAAGGAAATTTGTGCAGGTATGAGGCTATGCTCAAGACTATTGCTTTCAATCACTTCAAATCTCTTCTAGGCGAGAAGTCCTTTTGTGAGTCTTCAATTTAGGACCAATCTCTGAATAAGTTCATCATCACTCCCTAAACTACTTTAGATGTTAAATCAGTCCCCTTTAGTCTCAATCCAAATAAGGCCTTAGGACTAGATAGCTTTAATCCCTTGTTTTTTTTAGAACACTCCGGTCTCTCACTGGTGATCTAGTTGTGGAAACAGTGCTGGAATTCTTTGGGAGCAAGAAATTGCTTAAAGAGATTGATAAGACTTATTTGTCTCATCCTTAAAAAGACTGACCCAAGCTCCTTACATGATTACATGCCTACTTCTTGTTGCAACGTGATATATAAGATCATATCCAAAATGCTAGCTAATTGATTAGAAGTTGCTATAAAACCCATCATTAATCCATGCCAAAGTGCTTTCATTCAAGGGAGGAATATGGGCGATAACATCCTTCAAGTGCAAGAATTTCTCAAGGATTATAATGTCAAAACTTCCATCAAAAGTTGCTCCTTGAAAATTGATTTTAATAAAGCCTTTGATTCCTTAGATTGAAACTTTCCTTGATTGTCTCCATGTTTTCAAGTTTCTAAAGCTCTTCATAAACGAGATTCAAGCTTGCATAACTTCTACCTCTTATAGTATTATTATGAATAGAGGACCTACCTTGTTATTTAGAGAGGCTAAAGGCATTAGGCACAGGGATCTTTTATCCCCTTACCTATTCACACTTGCCATCGAAATCCTTACTAGTCTCTTAGCTCGTTATATAGAAGAGAATGGTTCATTCAAGCATCATTATAAATGTCATCACCTCAAAATCTTCAATTTGGCTTTTGCAGATGATCTACTTCTATTTTGTGGAGCTGATCCTCACTCTCTTAACATATTCGTTAGCTCCCTCTCCTCCTTCCCCAAGATGTCTAGCTTAACAATTAATGCAAACAAAAGCATCCTTTATATCTCAGCAAGCATTCCTAAAGCCACCTCTCTCAATACGATCTTAGCCCTCTTAAGTTCATCAGACACCTTTAAATGTTTGGAACTTCCAATTTCCACAAAAAAGCCTCCATTTAGAGGTAGTCTTCGTCTCTTGGTATCCATCAAGATTACAACTTCAAGATGATAGAATCATTTTCTTTCCTATCCACTCAGTTCTAGCTAACATCCACGTCCACTAAAGCTCACACCTAGCTCTCCCTAAAAGACAAATTAAACATGAGCTTTTGTGGTCAGGGGATGTGGACAATTCCTCCTCCTGTAAGGTCAAATAGACAAATATTTACCATCCTATGGAGGAACGAGGCCTGGGAATAATCTCAATTAAATCAATGAACAAGATGCTACATTTAAAACTAAATTTGGAGACTTTTCAATGATAAAGAAGCGACATGGGTTAAGTGGATAGTTTCTGGGGTTTGATTCCTAATGAAGAGCGCTCTTGGACTCTAACTCAAATGCTTCGACTGAGGGATCAATGTAATCTAGTTTTCAAGAATTTGATTGGTGATAGCAAGGATAAATGGTTTTGGTTTGACAACTGAAGCAACATAGAGTCGTTGCACATTAGATCAAATGTGAGCTCACTAAGATTAAGGATAACTTGCAATGCCATTGTGAAAGAAATTATCAATGGGAATGAATGGTGTTATATTGGCTTTAATTAAGGCAACGCTTCCTAGTTATAAGCTCGAATCTTTCTCTTCAAATTTCAATGATTGGTTGAAGAATAATTCCAATAGATTTACAAACAAATCTTGTTTCGAGATTTTTAGGTTTCACAACCACAAAGTATTATGGTCAAATTTGTTTTGGTCCAAGTCTTAGGTCCCAAAAGCTTCCATTATGCGTTGCTTAACTATCAAAGAAGCGACTCAAGACAAAGGACAAAATGAAAGGTTGCTCAAACTAGATCTGTTTACTATGCTAGCTCTTACTATAGTCCATGCAATTCTCTCAAGCCTTATGGTTTAGGATTCAACTACTTTATTGCTCATGCCAAGATAAGGAATGGTCACTGATGGGGAAGGATTCAAAGCACTTTAGAGTTGCTTTTAATTGTTGCATTTATGCAATTTGGGGGAAAAGGAATAATCATTTCCATGGAGAAAGTCCTCATATTGTTCTGCATTCATAGCTAAGATTACATGTTGGATTAGGGAGATTATGGTGGCTACTCAAGCTTATGGACATCCTTCCTCCCGCAACAAATTTTCATAGGACTTGCCTTCTTCTTGACTTTAGTGAACTGCATTCCACAAGCGAGCAAATGAATGGGATCATTCATGAATGAGTGCAAGTTAGATGTTTAATAACTCACCTGATTAATTGTTTGAGTACTTGAGTGAGTGAGTAGTGCTCGTAATACTAGGGATATTTGTATCCTTGCTTAGGTTGGTTATACGTTTTGCCTTTTTGTAAAAGCCTCAAGCTTCTTCTCATTAATATAGCTTATTTAAGTTCTAAAAAATATGATATGTAAGTAATAAATTGAATATATTACTTGCTTTGACATTTAAAATATAAATATATAAAATAGTAATTTATATAACCTTACCATGATTCCTAAATGAATTCTAGTCTACATGTTAACGAATCCTATATGGCAAAAGCTCATGATAATATTCTCATTGCTTCCGTTTATATATATATATATAAAACGCCCCAAAAAGCTCTGTTTCATGAATAGTACTAGCTCCTAAATCAACAATTAAACACTAAATCATCAACCTAGGGTTCCTAAAATCATCATATCAACAAGAATTTTGGGAAAAAGATGAAAAAGTAGATGGATGTTCTTGATGAATAGTACCCGAATTTAACAAGATAAGTTAATAGAGTTTTGGTTGTTTTTAGTACATGATTTTAGTATAGTTGCATGCATTAATGAATAAAATGCATAAAATTGAAATTTTATGCAATTTTATGAAGATAAAAAAGAGGAATTGAAGGAGAGAGAGAAAGGGAAAGAGAAGGAATAAGGAATTAATGGTGAAATTGAAATTTATTGAAGTTTAATTTGAAGAATTGGACATCAATCTGATATGTGTTCATGCAATTTTATTTTTCCTAAAAATTGTGTATTATGTAATTTAGGATTCTTGAGATAAAATTGGGAGTTTATGAAATTGATGTTAAAAATATTTAATTGGATGCTAAATGTAGTAGTATATGTGATTAATTTGGATTTTGGACTTATAATTTATATTTTCCTCAATTGTCATACATTATGATTGAATTTGGAAATTTGATAAACATGTTATTTTGACTAATTAAAACCCAAATATGTTATTGCTATAGGAGCATGTACAATTATCGGGGGATGCTTAGTACCGATTCTTATAGTATTGTTCGGAGAGTTGGTAAGCTAATTCTTATAGATGTCTATTTGTCGGGCTATCCACCTATCTGGGTTTTTCAAATCCAATTTTGATTATGTTTCGGAGCATACTGCACAGACTCAAAAGAGGCAAGGTGCTTATACATGAAATTCGATTTTTTGAAAAAAAAAATCTTCAAGGACTTACTCGATTCGTGACCTCTAAATAAATCCAAAGGTAGAGGTTGATTATGCCACAACTTTATGCCAATCCTTTTAGGTCTTCATTGATCACTTTTGCTTAATTAAAGGACTTCTCTTTCTCGCTTTCTAGCTTTCGACATAGAATAGTCGATTCTTGTGAACGACTTCGATGCTCTTTCTATTTAAGAAAAAGTGGTTAGAGGAATACGCAATGCTACTAAGATTCGTAGTCAATTGTTTTTATTTAGATCCGCAATGCTACTATGATTCGTAGTCAACTGTTTTTATTTAGCTCTTGAGGAAAAAGACAAAGTCTTAATTAGTCAAAATAACATAGATATCAAATTTCAAATTCAAACATAATGTATGCCAATTGAGGGAAATACAAATTATATGTCCAAAATCCAAATTAATCACATATACTGCTACATTTAGCATCCAATTAAATATTTTTAACATCAATTTTATAAACCCCCAATTTTATCTGAAGAACCCTAAATTACATAATATACAATTTTTAGGAAAAAATAAAATTGCACAAACACGTACCAAATTGATGTCCAATTCTTCAAATTAAGCTTCAATAAACTTCAATTTCACCATCAATTCCTTATTCCTTCTCTTTCGCTTTCTCTCTCTCCTTCAATTCCTCTTCTTTATCTTCATAAAATTGCATAAAAATTCAATTTCATTCATTTTATTCATTAATGCATGCAACTACACTAAAATCATGAGCTAAAAAAACCAAAACTCCATTAACTTACCTTGTTAAATTTAGTTACTAGTCATCAAGAAAAACCATATACTTTTTCAAGCCAAAATTTGATGATTTAGTGTTTAATTATTGATTTAGGAGTTAACGATAGGAAATTTTGGCTTGAAAATGGAAAAAATGAAAGAAAGTGGGGAAGAAAGAGGGAGGGTTGTTGTCGACAGATTTGGGGAAAGAAGAGAATATATAGGTGGCAAAAATGCAATTTGGTCCCTTAACAATTTCCTTTAAAAAATCCAATAGTTTTAATAAAAAGGAAACTTGATCCAAGACATACCAAACTTTCACTCTTTTATTTTATTTTTCAAAATCCAAAATTAACTTTCAATTTTAATCCATTAGTTGGATTTAATCCCATCAAAATATCTTCACTTAATAATTTTTAAAATTCATAGTCAAAAATTATTCGTGTACTATTTAGTCCACGGGTAAAAAAATAACATTGTTAAAACTTATGAATTCTTTTCTTCTCAATAAATAATACCCATAAAAATATCAACCTCACATAAATACCTTAATTAATATCATTTATTTTTCATTAATATTTTAAGGGTTTAATTTCTATCCCTTTCTCGAGTCAAGCCTTGACCACTGGTCAACTCTTGATCAAACCCTCAAAATGAACTCATTTTGACCTCAAATTTGATCCTCAGGCTGTCCTTGAATAATACTATCCCATGCCAAATAAAGTGCAGCTTAGGTCCCGTCTGTCACTATTCATCTCAGGATGCACTGTTCATGGCCCAAAAAGTACTATTCATGAAATCGAGATTTTTAGGCCGTTACATTTCTTCCCCTCTACATTAAAATTTCTCCTCGAAATTTACCTATGTCAAATAGCCGTGGATAAGACTTTCTCATGATTTCTTCCGGTTCCCATGTGCTTCCTCGATCTCGTGATTCTTATATAGTACTTTCACCAATGGAACCGTCTTGTTCCTTTGCTATTCTGTATCTCTTGCTAGAATTTTCACTGGCTTCTCTTAATAAGTTAGATTTAGTTGTATTTTAATATCTTCCAATTTTATAATATGTGATGGATCAAACCGATATCTCCTTCACATAGATACATGGAACACATAGTGAATCTTTTTCCAAATCTTATGGCAATGCTAATTTGTAGGCTATTGTTCCCACACGCTCATTGATCTCATATGGACCAATGAATATAGGGCTCAACTTACCCTTTTTACCAAATCGAAACACTTTCTTCCATGGTGAAGCTTTCACATAAACCTTATCACCAACATCATATTCAATGTCCTTTCTCTTCAAATCTGCATATGATTTTTGGCGATCAAAAGCAACTTTCAAACTTTCCTTTATAATATTCACCTTATCCTCAGTTTCCCTTATCAATTCTGGACCCACGATCTTGCTTTCACTGAGTTCTGTCCAACATAAGGGTGTTCTACACTTTCTACCATAAAAAGCTTCATACGGTGTCATCTGTATGCTTGCTTGATAGATATTATAGTATGCAAATTCAATCAATGGGAGGTGTTCGTCCTAACTTCCTTTAAAATCGATAACACAACTCCTAAGCATATCTTCTAGCACCTGAATCACTCTTTCTTATTGTCCATTCATTTGAGGATGAAAAGTTGTACTAAAATTCAACTTAGTACCCAAGGTCTCATATAATTTCTACCAAAATCCTGAAGTGAATCTTGGATCCCAGTCTGATATGATGAAAGATGGTACTCCACGCAACCGCACTATCTCACTAATGTACAATTTTGCATATTTTGAGAGTTGGTAGTCAATTCTGACATGCAAGTAATGAGTTAACTCGGTCAATCTATCTACAATCACCCATATGGCATTAAGCTTTTACCTAGTTTGAGGCAAACCAGCCACAAAATCCATCGTGATTTGATCTCATTTCCATTCAGGTACTGATATTAGTTGAAGTAAACCCGATGGAATTTGATATTCTACTTTTACTTATTGGCATGTAAGACACTTGGTAACATAATCCGCAATGTCTCTCTTAATACCTGTCCACCAATAATGTGTCTTCAAGTCTTGGTATATTTTAGTACTTACTGCATGCACAACATATGAACTGTTATAGGCTTCCTTTATGATGTTCTTTTTCAACTTATCATCATTAGGAACACAGATTCTATCTTTGTAATACAAGTAGCCATCCTCTTTGATTGCATATTCACCATCCTCCCCCTCTTGAATTTGTTTAAAAATGGTAACTAGCTTTTCATATTGCTTCTGTGCTTCCTTGACTTGCTGTAACAAGTTTGGTTTAAGCCTCAACTCAGCTACAATGGCTTTATCACTGTCTACAAATAATCTAGCATTCATTACTCTTAAAGTTGATAATGATTTCCTGCTAAGGGCATCGGCTACTACATTTGCTTTGCCTAGATGATAGTCAATAGTGCAACCATAATCTTTAATCAATTCTATCCGTTTTCTTTGCCTTAAGTTCAACTTTTTCTATGTATGCAAAAATTTAAGACTTTTGTGATTTGTGAAAATATAACATTTCTCTCCATATAAGTAATGCCTTTAAATCTTCAAAGCAAAGACTATGGCTGTTAACTCTAAATCATGAGACGGTTAGTTCCTTTCATGGGGCTTAAGTTGCCCAGAAGCATAAGCAACTACCTTTCCCCCTTGCATAAGTACATATTTGATTTGTGTTATGGGCCGCATAGCTCCGAGAGCTCGGTCTTGATATGTAAATAATATATATATATATATATATATATAGAAAGAGAGAGAGAGAGAGAGAGAGAGAGAGCGTAACAATATTAGATATGCAAA
>JANITW010000006.1:40800219-40810703 GCA_027564335.1 Erythroxylum williamsii | reverse complement strand
CAAACGCTTCCTTTGATATTTGTTTACGGATGTCGGAAATTGATTTGTATTCGATTCGTTGTGATTCGATTTGAACCTGCTTTGTTTCCTTCGTTTTCCTCCGTTTTTCGGTTGGGATCCGATTTCCGGATCGGGTCCCAACAAGATACCTCCAAAAGCTCTCAAGAGAAAGGAGAGGAAGTATGATAGGCTACGGAAGCAGGGAGTTGTGGATTTTTATGATAGCATAAACTCTGCTGAGGTCGAAGCATGGTTAGAAAGGATGGAAATAGTTTTTGATCAGATGGACTGAGAGTTGGACGAGAAGTTTAACTATGTAGTGTCCTTACTGTAGGGCCCAGCTTACCAGTAGTGGAAGATTATCCTAGGTAATACCACCAAGCCTTGCCACCTAAAGTGGAAAAACTTTCTGTAGGTCTTCGAAGAAAACTACATTACTTAGATCTGCTTGGACCGGAAGATGAAGGAGTTCCTAGATTTGAAGCATGGTAGGATGTCAGTGGGCAGAATATGAGGTCAAGTTCAACTAGTTGATGGGCTATGCCACTGCTATGATCCCTACCGAAGAAGACAATTGTAGGAGGTTTGAGGATGGACTCAATATGGAGATCAAAACAAGATTGGCAATTTCTAACTTGAGTATTTTCATCGAGTTGATGGCTACTTCTATCAGGATTGAGCAGCTATTGAGAGAGAGATAGCAAAGACTGGGAGAGGGTCTAGAATGAAGAGGTTTAGTGAGACTCAAAGTGGGTCTGGCAGAAGATTCAGTAAGTGTCAGGATAGAGCTTTTAGACCACCAGCTGGATTAAGGCAGTCAGGATTTAGATAGAGGGTGGTTTTATACAGGCTGGCAGTGAAAGAGGTACAGTACAAAGTCAGTGGCTCCCGTGTGAGCATTGTGGGAAGAGGTACGATGGAGAGTGCTGGACTTTGTCAGGAGCTTGTTTTCGATGTAGCTCTCTAAAGCACATAATCAGAGATTGTCCTATCATTTCTTAGTGAATGTAGTTAGATTAGTTAAGGAGTTTGTGTCTGAGTTTTTCTTAAAAGATGTACTGTTTGAGGAGATTAACAAGACATTCCTCTATTTGGTCCCTAAAAGCTCCAACCCGAACACTTAGAGTGAATTCAGACCTATTTCTTGCACTAATTTCCTCCATAAGATCATCGCCAAGATTTTGGCAAATAGGCTAAAGGAGGTTTTACACTTACTCATCAGTGAGAATCGAGGAACTTTTATGAGCAACAGGTATATTAGGGATAATATTCTTCTAGTGCGGGAGTTTTTGAAAGGGTATAATCGTAGCAAAAGCCCTCAAAATTGTACTATAAAAGTGGACTTACAAAAAGCTTTCGATAGTGTAAACTAGAGTTTTCTAATACAAACTATGGAGTTCATGAAATTTCCATATAGTTTCACAAGGTGCATTCAAGAATGTATTGCTACCGCTTCCTACGAAATATTGATAAATGGGAGCCCCACGGAGATGTTTAAAGGCAAAAAAGGACTTAGGCAAGGGGATCCTCTATCCTCTTACCAATTCCTAATTTGCATGAAGGTTCTTACTCAAATGTTGAAGAATAACACTTCAAAGACTCCAAATTTAGATATCATTCCAAATGTATGAAGCTTTCTCTAACAAGCTTATGTTTTGTAAATGATGTTATTCTTCTAAGCATGGCTAATGTTCACTCAGTTTCTCTTCTAATGAGTACTCTCAATTCTTTTAAAGATATTTCGGGTCTGATTATCAATCTCCATAAAAGTTATTTCATGCTCTCCAAAAGTGTTTCTCACCTTTCTAATGCCTTGTCTCTAACTACGGGTATGAAACTCAAAGATCCTCCTGTTCTATATTTGGCCATTCCTATCTCATCTAAAAGGCTAAGGTTTTGTGAATGTATCTCATTAATAAAAGAAATCCAGAAAAGATTGGAGTTATGGACTAATAGAGCCCTATCCTATGGAGAGAAACTTCAGCTTCTGAAGTCAGTAATAATGTCAATGCAAACTTACTGGTGTTCCTACCTATTTCTCTCCAAATGGCTTATTAAAACAATTGAAAAACTAATGAAGCAATTTCTATGGAGGAAAGGAAACGGTGAGAAAGGAATAGCAAAATTTAGTTGAAAGAATATCTATCAACCGAGATCAGAAGGAGGATTAGGATTGGAGTCAATAAGTAAGAAAAACATATTACTTATGACCAAGAGGATTTGGAGAATCCTAAATGAAAAACAATCAATATGGATCAAATGGATTCAAATCTATATATTAAAAGGTGAGATTCTTTGGGCTCTAAGAATCAAAGGTAGTTACTCTTGGTTCTTTAACCAAATTCTTATAATGAAGGAAGAAGTTCAGCACTACATAACTTGTCAGATAGGCAGGGGAAAGAATTTCCATATGGTATGATAACTGGATAGGGCAAGGAGCTTTAATTTATAATCAATTGGCAAGAACTTTATTCGAGAGGTTTCCTAAGAAAACTAAACTCCATGAAATAATTAGAAACAAAATTTGGATGTTATCATTAGATGAGATTAGACTCTTACCCATTTCATAATTTAGAAGCCTCGAATAGAGACATTTTTATTTATGGAATGGGATTCCAATTTCAAAAATAACTATAAGGGAAGCTAAAAAGTTGAGGGATGGGACAATTAATAGAGTAGGATGGTATCCCCTAATTTGGAACAAGGTTCTTAGACCTAATGATAGTTTTCTTCTCTGGCTAGCTATGTTGAACAGACTCAGCACTTTTAGTTTTCTTCTTTGGCTAACAATGTTGAACAGTCTCAGCACTTTTAGTTTTCTTCTTTGGCTAACTATATTGAATAGACTCAGCACTTTGGATAGGCTTAAGTTCCTATCTTCCTCTAAGATATGTATCTTTTGCAATCTAGAGGATGAAGCTAGAGACCGTCTCTTCTTCGAATTTGTTTTTTTTAAGAGATTTGGGCTAAAATCTCTAGACTGTGTGCCCTTGGGTTTAACTATTATAGACTCTCTGACATCCTACTGGGGTTATCTCATCTACATATTGCTAAATATGATAGGGCTATTATAATGGTCTCGATTGCTAAATGTACTCAATCACTCTAGAATAAGAGGAATAACAGAAGGTTTAAAGAGAAATCTAATTCTCTATTATCTCTTTTATAACTCACTATTGCTAGCATAAGGGAACAACTAATTACAATCAGTTGAACCTGTATTGTAGCAGAGAAATGACTTTCACATGGAGAATATAGTCCTCGCTGTCTATTCCTAATTCATGTTACTCAAAATAGTTTCATAGAGCATAGGTTCAATTTATAACAGTTCAGAAAAGTAGTGATCTTTCATACTTAGAAATTCCTGGATTCTAGCAGATTATTCATTCACCTACTCACAAAAAACTGCTAAAGTATAGGTGGATATGGACTCACTTGTTAGAAAGGAAAGGGGTTTCTCAGATATATTTCTTCCTTAGTTGCGCCATGCTTGAAGGAACACCACTGTCCCACCAGATCACTGTTATCAACATATAGTTTGTTATTTTGTGGAGATTCATATATATAAAGGATGGAAACATATCGAGTTGAGAAGCTTATCTTAATTGAGATCACCCCCTCCGACTCATCACCGCAGAGTTGAACCCCCAAACCTCTAAAAGAAAGCAATGTCTGAAGAGTCAGAAAATAATATCATTATGCCCTAATCCCTAAAAGTCATCGCGATTCTGAAGTTGAGTATATTACCTGAGTTGAGATCTTCTTTGTGTAGAGAAAAGAGTAGAAAAAACACCGTGGAGTCACACCGCTAGGCTTGCCATCAGAGCATCGCCTTTCACCCTCCCAAATCAAGAAACATTCAAAGATTCGAGAAAGACGCATTTCGTTATATCCTAAATGTTAAACGACGTTGCTCACTAAACATTATTTTGAACGTCGTCATTTTGTCTTAACCTAGATATATCAGTGATTCAAGTGGGTTTATCTCACATGGGAAAGTCCCTCTCCTGATGTAAACTTCTTTATTTTTTAATGAATTTTTTAAATTCTTAAAAAAAGGTTAACTTGATTAAAATATTTTTTCTTTTCAACTCGTTCTTTCTGTGTGACTCAATAAGTTTCTAAATATATTGGCAATGGATATAAATCATAATTATAAATCATATTTAGGATTAGTTAATTCTCTAATTAAACAATTTATAGATACATATCAAAATTGACTTCTAGCAACACATCAAGACCACCTCGAATATTTAGGAATGTTAAAATGGTTTTGAATAACCTTTTTATACATAATTTGTTTGTATAATTCAATTATTTCATCATATAATATTCCGAATAGAAATAGAGCATGAAATTAATATTCACTTTATTTTGAGTTCAATCGTATTAGTTCTCCACCACTAACTATTGATTTAATTAATGACATTTGTAAACTATTTTACAAAACATGATTCTACATTTACCAAGGATTTTTTAAATCAATACTAATTGAGAACAAAGAACACTCCCTAATTACTTTAGGATGATTTCTATATTGATCATTCAACTATATTCATATAGTTCATGCTACATTAAATAATTACCAACTGAGATATCCTTGTCTAGAATTGGTCATAAGTAATATCAACAAATAGCAATACCTATACAAGATAGCTTTGGAAATTTGTCAAATGATCACTTATTAAATCATCATAATGAAAATTTTCATAGATATATAAGTAATGTTCCAAGTAGATTTCTAATATGGGGTCAATTAAGTGAAATTTTTCTCTAACCAGTACTAACACATTTGTTCAAGTATCTCTATAGTTTAGTATAAGAGATCAACTACTTCTTTTACAAAAAAGACATAATATGCGATAGTCTTTTTTTGTGTTCTATTAATGTTTAATATTAACAGAATAATGACTGGGAACAATTTAGGGATAATACATAAATGCAATATGAATATTTTAATTATGATCTTATTATAATTTCATTTGTAATGTATATTTATCTCATAGATTTTATCATACACATCTACGTATGTATAAGTTAATGAATATCTTTAAATAATTGTCACTAAACTACAACTAACCTATTGACTACAAGGCATTAATCGTCATCTCGTGCTTGATTAGCCCAATAACATCTATCCTATTTAATGAGGTTATTGAACTTTTAAATAAAGTTTGAATATAATTTATACAATTTTGACGTTCTTATTTACAATAATATCCTTATTGAATTGGTTAAATTAATTAACTAAATAAAATATTAATTTGCTTCCTATACTTCATTTTATCTTTTATCTTTAATCTTAACATAATCTCCAAACATCTTCTCTTTAGTTATTATTTTTATTTAAATCTGCCAATTGAAAATAATTACAAGGTGACACTCTCCAAATAACTTTTAAAACTTTAATTCTCACAACATTCTTCTCGTCCTAGATTGGATATAATGTTTAATGTGTTTGAGATTGTATGAATAAGTGTCTTTAATAGTTTTTTTTTTATGGCTCCCTTGGAAAGTTATTCGATAAATCCTACGTTAAATTGAATATGTTGGAATTGAACGACCACAGTTGATCGATTCTCCTTCCATTATTTTCTTTCCCTAATATGTTTTTCTTTTTCGGAAAGGAGAAATGGAAATACAATTTAAAACAAAAGCCCACCGAAGTAGAAAGGGACCTTCAAATTACTGGGGTAAATCAAATAGCCTCATTTTTGGTACTCTAGCTGGTAGGATGATTTTATCAGTTTTAAGGAATTTGATGCGAGATAAAGAAGACAGTTCAATCTAATCTCAACTAAGCTCACAGAAGGACCTTAAACATTATCAGGAAGTTACTGAATCCTATACAATAAATTCATGTGCCTTTACTTCACCAAAGTAGTAGTTACAGCTTCCAGTATAATCCAAACCGATGAAAAGCACCTGCAACTATAGCCCAGAACAGAATCTCTGCAAAGATAACATAGAGTAGAATTCCTACTCTTCGAGAATGCCAAACACCGACGAAAATGTGCTTCTTAATCCAATATACCTACCACATAAATTGATGCTTGAAAATGAGAGTTTGCATTAGAATGTGACATATACGATGTAAGATAAAAAAGAAAGTGATTCGACTAGTGGAAGGATTTGATGCTCTTTTGTGATTGTATAGAAGGTGAGAACAAATTCTATTCTTTATTCATGCATACCAAAAATCATGTCATTGGCACATGCGTGCATTTTATCTTAGTTAGCTGATAAACCATGAAGAGTAGAAGAGTAAGACAAAATATTTTCTTTTTCCATGGGATTGGTATAAGAAAACAGGAAATATAACATGAAGGAAACAACTCATAAGACATACCAAGTTATTACGTGGGTCTTCGTAGTACCAGCCGTTAATAAAACCAGCAAATATATCAGCAGCAGCCATAACGTAAACAAGCATCGCATTCATTCCAATCCATTGCAATGGGAGAAAAATGTACTTCAAACCCCAAATGTCAACCTGCATCAGATTCAATTTTTTTAATAGGAAATGTTGTCAGGTATATCATAAATAAGTGGCCAACATTGATAAATGATATCTGCTATGGAAAAATGTTATGCAGGGCTTAACATCTTAAAAACCAAAGGGCCAATGTAGCTTCAGAACCAAATCAAACCAGTATATAGATGGCTGAGAACACCAATGCTGCAGCTCCAGAGGTAACACAAACGTAGCTGAAAGTGTACATTTGTTTGTTCAATGGAATTGCTGCAACAAGAACATCATGTTTCATTGAATGATAACGGGTCAACGTATGAATTTTGTTTCCATAGCTCTAGTTTTCAGTTCTCACCATCTGTAAAATGAAGAATCAGCCCTAAGATGAGCAGACTGACTCCCATCGCAACCCAATGCTTCAGTCTATTCGAATGATCCTAAAGTTCAGAACATCATGAAGAAGTGAGAGGATAAAAATCCCAGATTGAGAAGCCTAGATTTTTTAACAAACCTGTAAATGTACAAGCACATGCCCAAAGTGAACACCAATAATCGTTGACAGAACAGCTGACACTGAGCTGCAATAAGTTGAAAATTCATATGAATAGGAGTAACGTCTACGGACGTTTATGGCGCAAATCGAACATCGCATAAAACCATATCATTTCTTGAAATAAGGGTGATTCTTTTACGCGACCTATCGCTGGAGAATAAATATAGCATTGGAGGACTAAGGAGCGTAGAGTATACGACTTTGTTTAGTTTAGCGAGGAGATGCATGAGGGACGCCTTATGGCTTTTGCCAGTAATGCTTTGTCATACTTGATCTGATCCAACATACCTCTACACTAACAACCACTGTTATTCCAGCTCTTTCGATTTCCATTACCCCCTCTGACTTGGCAGCTAGAAAAGAAAAAAAGGATATGTTTTAATTATGATGAGTGGTTTGTCCTGAGACATAACTGTAACTTTGCATGATGGTAAACATTGATGACTCCATAACAGAGATCTCTGTAGCAGAAGATGTTGTTCAAGAGATAGATAACCTACAAATGGACCCTTCTTAAACCAAAGAAGACCCTGCTCCCGATATTCCCCAAATTTTCGTCTAAGTTCCTTCTACTCTCAAACTATTTAGGTCAATTCATGGGAAAGTCATGGTGGTTCTGGTAGATGGAGGATCAACGAACAACTTTATCCAATCATGTCTCGCTTCAAATTTAGGACTTAATTTGCCATACTTAAAGGTCACAGTGGGGAACGACAAATCATTGCAATGAACTGATGAATGTTCAGGCGTTCCCCACATCTTAGACCATACTCAATTTCAAGTAGATTGTTTTTGCTGCCCATTTATGTGGTAGATATTGTGCTCGGGGTTTAATGGCTTGTAGATTTAGGACGCGTGATTTCTGACTACAAAGCTTTGTGGATGAAATGCTCCATCCAAGAGAAGACAGTCATACTTCATAGCCTCAAGTAGCCCTCTCTCCTATTCATACTACCTAACTCAAAAACTTAATCCAATGTAATACTATCGCCTAATATCTCTACTTATCCATAAACCTTGTCTCCAACAAATCCCCTCCCAGTATCCCCTTCACGGATCTAAACTACATTCACTAAGAGGTTATATTTCTTACTTCAAAAATATAAAGCCATATTTATGGCTTCTCCCTTTTGACCCCTAGATCATAAGATTCCCATCACCCCTATACTCCACCCATAAATGTTTGACCATATCACCATTCTCACTTTCAAAAATTAGAAATCAAACGATTGTTAGTTTTTTGTAAGGGACTTTATCCCATATTGAAAGTGAGTGAGAGGGGACAGGGGGGCCTCAACAACTATAAATAAATCCCCTCTCTCTTCCATTTATATTATCTAAAAAGAAAAACAAAATTTTAACTCTTAGTTTCTCATCCTTGGGTAAGTAGGAAAAATATGAAGAGTAGTAAATTTTTGTAAGTAATTTTAGAATGTATTGGGGTAAGGGTTCAAGAGAGTGTGTAAAACATTAGTGAGTTAAGTGTTGAGTGTAAACACTTGTGAGTATTGTCTTTCTCCCTAAAAAAAAGGGTGTGCAGTAGCCGCGGAGATGTAGGTACAATTTGGCCGAACTTCATTATCAAATTTGTGTTGCTCTATTAGCATTCTAGTTGTGTGAAAATAGTTTAATTTCCTAGCAATTAGTATCAGAGCCTTAGAGAAGTGAGTATGCTATGTAGTGGTCACAGTAGTGGATCTTCTACATCAGAAAACTTTCCTTGGGTGTATTGAAACTTGGAGTTAGTATGCTCTGCAGTTGCCACAGGAGTATATCCTCTGCATTAGAAAACTTTCCTCAGGTATTTTTGATTATTGAGTGGTATTATTAAGGAAGTTCTGTCTAAGGAGATTGGGTAGTAAGTGGGAGCGATTGTGACCCCTCCAAATTTTCCTGGGAACTTTAGTTGAAGTTTTGTCTAAGGAAAATTGGAACTTAAGTGGGACTTGTTGAATCTTCCCACTCAACCTTTCCTAGGAATTGACTTTGATAACTGCGAATCACAATGCAATAGTAAGAGGAAACTAGAAGTCAGTGGGAGTGATGGCACCAGATAACATGCTCAACAAAACTGATAAGTTCGATGACACAGATTTCGAATATTGGAAGATGCATATAGAGAATTATCTGTATCAGAAGAACTAGTTTCTACCGCTCTTCGGAAAGAAGTCAAAAAATATGTCAAATTAAGAGTGGGTTATTCTTGGCAGGCAGACCCTTGGAGCAATTCAAATGACCTTATCCCGGAATATAGCCTTTAACGTGGTAAAAGCAAAAACCACAAAAAACCTTATGGAGGAACTAACGGAGTATTATGAAAAACCATCGGCAATAAACAAAGTACATTTGATGCAGCGTTTGTTCAACTTGAAAATGGAGGAAGATACCTCTGTAGATCATTATATCAATGAACTCAACAAAGTCTTGAACCAGTTGAGTACAGTAAATATTGATCTTGATGATGAAATACATGTCTTAATACTTTTGCATCCCTCCCAGAGAGTTGGAGTGTTACATTCACATCAGTGAGTAACTCAATAGGAACCAACAAGTTGAAATTCAAGGATGTTAGTGGCCTAATTATTAACGAGGAAACCCGAAGAAAAGAGGTAGGTGAAACCTTATCCTCCTCCGCCCTTACTGCAGAATCAAAATAAGTAGAGGACGTGATAAATCAATATACAGTGATAGATCAAAGGACAGGAGGTCCAAGTCACGAAATCCCACTACTTCCCAAAACTCGAAAAATATTGAGTGTTGGAATTGTGGAAAGATTGGGCACTACAAAAATCAATGCAAGAATGGTTCGAAGAAGCAAGAGTCGAACAATCATAAGGCAAATATAGCTTCCACCTCAGGTGGAGATAATGCCTTGATATGTGCCTTAAAAAACAAGCAAGAGGCATAGATATTGGACTCTAACGCATCTTTCCATGCAACTTTGGAGAAAGGTCTTCTCGAAAAGTATGTGCCTGAAAATCTCGACAGTGTGTATCTTGGTAATGATCAACCCTACAAGATTGTCAGTAAATGTATAGTTAAGCTCAAGCTTAATGGAGTCATCTGCGAGCTGAACGATGTCAGACATATCTCTGATATGAGAAAGAACTTAATCTCCGTACGACAATTAGCAAATGAAAGCTACATCACAACTTTCCATAGTGATGAATGGAAGGTATCAAAGGGAGCAATGATTATAGTATAAGGAAAGAAGAATGGTACTCTCTACCTAATAGCTGGAACATGTTGTTCAATTACAGTTGCACAGGGGAGTGGAGATTCCAACTTATGGCACCAGAGACTTGATCACATGTGTAACATCCCGTTACCGGAGTGACGGGTATATCAGAAATTCGGATCGGGTTAGGATTTGGTACAGGCAAAGTGTTGCATTATACATGCATTATTGTTTGTATAAATATCGGTAAATGATGTTTGATCGCACAAGTATATATATAT
>JANITW010000006.1:40762077-40775001 GCA_027564335.1 Erythroxylum williamsii | reverse complement strand
CTTTAGGTAAGCCACTTATAAAATCCATAGAAATTTCTTCCCATACCTGAGTGGGGATGGGTAAAGGCTGAAGGAGGCCAGCAAGTTTCAGGGCAGAATACTTGTTCTTCTGACACACATCACAGCTCAAGATGAATTGCTTCACATCAGATTTCATACCCTGCCAGTATACAACATTGGCTAACCTCTTATAAGTTATGAAATACCCTTAATGTCCTCCTATTTGGGTTGAATGCAACTCACTAATCAGCTTCTGTATGTGGGAACCCTCGACAGGCAATACCAGTCTGTTTTCATAGAAGAACCTTGATCCTATCAACTTGTATGGGGGATGACTATCCGGCTGCAACAACAAATCCTGTATAATGCTTCTTAATTTAGGGTCTTGCTGCACCATGTCTTCTAGCTGCTGCAACTCATCGTGAAACCCCATACTCAAAGCCCCACACTCAATTTCCTCCTTCCTCGACAATGTATCAGCTGCTCGGTTTTCTGCTCCCAGTTTGTAAATTATATCAAACCTAAAACCTAACAACTTAGTAACCCATTTCTGCTACTCTTCCCCTAACAACCTCTGATCAGACAAAAAATGTAGGCTCTTCTGGTCTATCCGTATGGTGAAGTGTCTTCCCATCAAGTAATGCCTCCATTTCTGCACTACCCACACAATGGCCATCAATTCCCTTTCATAGACAGGTTTCAGTTGATTCTGGCTGATAGTCCTTGGCTTAAGTAAGCCACTGGTCTACCCTCCTGCATTAGTACTGCTCCCATGCCAACCCCCGAGGCATCTGTCTCCACTACAAAAAGGCTTGGAGAAATCTGGCATTGCCAGCACAGGTGTCATAGTCAACAATTGCTTGAGGGCTTCAAATGCTTTCTGAGCTGAGTCATCCCACTGGAATTTATCTTTACACAACAGATTGGTAAGTGGCTTAGCTATACTCCCATATCCCTTAACAAATCTTCTGTAATAGCCTAATAACCCCAAGAATCCTCTTAATGCTTTAACATCCTTTGGAACAGGCCAATTGACAATGGATGCAATTTTGTTAGGATCTACAGAAACTCCCTCTGCCGAAATTAAATGTCCCAAATACTCCAGTCTGTTCTGCCCAAAAACACATTTCTTCAAGTTGGCTACTAACTGATTATCAATCAGTATTTGGAGTACTATTTGGAGATGATCTATAAACCAGTATATCATCAAAGAAAACTAAGATGAATTTTCTAAGATGCGGTTTAAACAAGTCATGCATAAGAGATTGAAAAGTTGCAGGACCATTCATGAGCCCGAAGGGCATTACCATGAATTCATAGTGCCCCTTATGAGTTCTGAATGTTGTCTTGGCTATATCTTCCGCCTTCACTCTGATCTGATGATACCCCGACCTCAAATCAACCTTAGAAAAGATCTTGGACCCTCCCAATTCGTCAAAAATCTCATTAATACAGGGAATTGGATACTTATCTGATATTGTCAACCTGTTCAAAGCTCTGTAGTCAACATACAGCCTCCATCCACCATCATTCTTTCTTACTAACAACACTGGACTAGAATAAGGACTATTGCTTGGTCTGATGATCCCTGATTCTAGCATGTCCCTAACTAATTTCTCAATTTCATTCTTCTGGTAATAGGGATACCTGTAGGGTTTAACATTTGATGGCTTGGAACCAGGTTCCAGCTGGATAACATGATCAGTAGCCCTATGCGGTGGTAGCTTGGTAGCAGGATCAAATACACTTATGAACTTCAGCAATACCTTCTGGATTTCTTCCCCAACTACAGAATCTGCATGGCTGTAATTCTATATCTTTTCCAAAGTCAATATCTCCCTTTCAACTTCCACTGTTTCTACCTTCAACTCTCCCTTTCCTCCATATTCCAGCAGGAACCCCTCTGCCCCATGCTGTAATAGTTTGACAGCAGTCTTGAGTGAGGTTACAGAAGCCTTCGAACCCATCTCCCTATATAGTTTGATCTTCTGCCCTCTATAACTGAACTTCATTATCTACTTTTTCCAATTAAGCAGGATGTCTCCCAATGTCTCCAGCCAGGCCACCCCAAGAATGACATCGACACTCTGCATTTCAAATGGAAAGAAATCTTGTTTCACCAACATATCTTGTATATGGAGCTCCACCCCTTTGCAAATGCCCGCACTCTGTACTCGACAATCATTCCCCAATCTAACCCTGAAGGGTTTCGTACCACTCACTTCCATCTTCAAGTCATCTACTAACCTTCGTCTGATGAAATTATGCGATGCACCACTGTCGACTAAGATTATGACTTCTGTTTCGGAAATGACCCCCTTAAGCTTGAGAGTTTGCAGACCCACTATACCTTTGAGAGAAGCAACCGATAGCTCCAATTCTGGTAAAGGCTGAGTAACTTCTTCGGGTGTATAGGGCTGAAGACACATCACCTGATTGACCAACTCATCCTCTTCTTCCTGTAGCTCCACCGACTGTTCTTCATCAGCTAGAAGGATGTGGAATTGCTTTTCCCCACATACATGCCCTAACGTATACTTCCTATAACAACGGTAGCAAAGTCCCTGTTGCCTCTTACGTTGTAGCTCTTCTGTCGTTAATCGCTTGAAAGGAAAGGATTGCTCTTTTTGGAAACTCCTTCGTCCTTTGTTATTTGAGCTAGCACCCCACTTATCTGGCGATATGCCTAACATCGGACCATTTCTGGGGTTGAGACTCACTATCGGATTCGAAACTTTTCCTTCTTCGATCGGCCTGCAACTGGAAATCCAAGGAGAACCTTGCGGATTAGGGCTAACCGACGGAGCACCCTCCACGCCCCATACGTTGGAACCCAACGTTCCCAATCCACCAAATGGTCTTGATATTTTGGAGCTGCGGAAGGGCTGATCCAACAAAGCCCAATTTCTACCTTCCGTCATCTGGGCCAGCTCCATTAGTTGCACCAACGAATCGGGTTGAGCCATCTGGATCTCAACCCTTATGTCATACTTCAACCCGTTCATATAGGTTATCGTTACCACCTCCACCGATACGTCACTCAACATCGACGTTACCACCTCAAACCTTTGATTATAATCGGCCACCATCCCTGTCTGCTGAATTTTCAGCAGTTCTGCCAATGGATTTCCCACCATTGAACTACCAAACCTTCGAATCACTGCCCTCTTAAACATCTCCCATTCGGCTATTGGTGACCAGTTTTGCCTCTACTGATACTAACTTAGAGCTTCACCTTCCATACACACTACTGCTGCTGGTAACCACCGATCAAGTGACACTTCGTTCATCTCAAAATAGAGCTCCACCCAAAACACCCAGCCGAAAGGATCCTCTCCATAGAACAGAGGAATTTCAAGCTTCCGATAGCTCTTCTCTCCTCATATCGGGTCAGCTTGTGCGAAAGTCTCTCCCTCAAATCTTTGCTCCGATATTTCTTCAACTTCACTGGCGACTTTCTTATCCTTCCCCTTATTTTTCGTTCTCCTTAAGATTTCGAATATGGATGCAATGTCCCCTGCCACCTTATCAAACTGAGCTTTAACTCCCGCGATATCCTCAACTATCCTCAACATTTCTTTCTCTACGTTATTGACTCTAGCTTCCATTCTCGTAAATACCATTCCCTATCATAACCTTGCTCTGATACCAATTTGTTAGAGACCTCCCACTCTAATAGTGATTCTTCTCCTGATACAAATACCTGCACTCCAAACAACCACACACAGTAACGGAACAAGAACAAGAATGAAGTAGAAAAGAATGGGATACCGGTAACTATTATTCCCTGGCTAGACTTAGAGGGCTAGTTGAATCTCCGTACAATCACCAATCACATCATCATAACCCAATGCTCATCATTCTGCCTCTAACAAACTTATATTCCCTCATTCTAACTAACTCTCACATGACTCATCTCTCCCTCTTACTCCCCAATTTACCCTCACAACACTTTTTCCTCATTATATTTCATAAAAACCAAAGGTTTATAATATGTCTTGTAACATTACTTACATGAACATCATCATAGCCTAATAAAAAAGTGCTACATGAAGGAGGAAATACAAAATCTATCTAAGCTGTCCAAAACACAGCTGACTGACCTTTGAGCTATAACTTCTCTTCCCAAATCACAAGTCTATACTGCTTGTAGTGCCTCTCAATAGCTAGACTCGTCTCTCGATCTTAAAAACTTAATGTTGTAATTTTGGTGAATTTTGTGAGCTCAATAAGGCAACTATTATCAATGGTTCACTCAATCTATGCATCACATTAACATATATCACATTTTCACTTAAGATCAAACCAATTTGGCATTTCAAACAATCAACATGCTTATTAAAATGCATACGAAATGCTCATATGACTCATTTTCAATTATTACATTACTATGACCGAGTGCCTAAACTGTCCCATATCTATTATGAACACCGGGCTCATTTCAGTACTGTCCCATATCTGTTATAGATACCGAGCTCATTAAATGTTGAGCCTAAGGCTCTGATGCACATAACTGAGATTAAAGCTCTTTTCACGTTGGCTATTTAGGTCACAACTCTCATTATCTGATCATATATTTATGTATGGAATGCATTTTTTTACAATCAATCATATCATAAACATTTAGGCCATCGTATTCACATTCAAGTAGTATTTCAATATCTCAATCAAATATCACAATGATCGGAACTTCATTGTTTGAAATCCAACAATCAAGACACATTCATTCAACAATTCAAACATAATATATAACAAACATTTAATTGAGTGAGACCATCTAGGTTACTCATTGGTTGCTCCCGAAGCTAATGCCTGGAAGTTTCGACAATTGCTCTTCTATAATAAATAACATTGAAATCACCCAAGTATAATTTATACTAAGTTTTATGGCTCAATGAAACCATTGAAATCACAATTCATTTCTGGCTCAATGAAACCATTGAAATCACAATTCATTTCTCATTATATTGCTTTCAGATTTTTCCCTAAAACTAACTTTCTGGTCTACTTTTCTTAATCATTTTGACCATGAAAAAGAAGTAATTTGGCAATACTCTCTTCTAGAAAATTTTTCTCCCATTTCTTAAGTTTCTGATGATACCAAAATCATTCAATTTAGTTTAGAAATCTGAAAGTTATTCTCCCAATATTTTCGGATTGTTCTCATTCTAAAACAGTACATTAGATACCACTTCCATCCATAAATTGAAAGTCTTAGAGTCTGAATTTCCATTCTACTTTTTCATATGATTTGTATCCCTATGTCTCTAGTTTATTTTACTTTAAAAATCATCTCATTTGGAACTCTACAGATCCAGATATACTCATAATACCGAAGTATGTTCAGTAAAATATTCCAATTCATGCTATTCCAACATATTTTCTGACTTTCATTCAATCAATCTTTTTCAAATCAATTCAGAATGCTACCAATTTTTATGGAGAGGTGTAATAATGTGTTGGAAATCTATTGGCTTAAGAATCAAGTAATTTGGAGGTCTAGAGAAGAAGTTATAGTTGAAAGAAGTAAGATGGTTCAGCTTGCACAATGCTCTCGAGTGTTTAGATTAAAATCAAGTCATGGTTACTATTAAGAGCACAGTAACTTGATGGGACAATTAAACATTAGTCATTGCAATTAAACTCATGGGGTTGAGGGAGAAAACTCACGGGCTTGCATGAGTTACAGGTGTGAAGGTGAGAATTCATAGGCTTGAGAGATAAAGATAAAAATTGGGTAAGAGCATACTAGTCAGATCTAACCACGTGTATCACTCAATCTCTCTCAATTTAGTTCATATGGCTATTATTTTAGGTGAAGAGGTAGATCAATGTCTTACGAGTCCAATGGTTCAAGTCTCATCTCATTTGAAAGTCAGACGAAGAAGATATTGCCAAAAAACCATTGGATGTTCATCACCCCTGAAAACATCAAAGTTGCTATCGTATTCAACCTCCAAAGTTGCTATCATAGGTTGACTGTTCTAGCATGTCACCCTTGTGGGATTTGCACTCAGACATTACTCAAGATGTCCGGTACGTGTTTCGAGAGGGTGGGGTGCTACAGTTCCTAGTTATAGTTTCATCAAGATGAGATATTGATAAAACGGTAAAATAAGTATAATATTAGTGAAATGACAAAACTATTACACGCTATATTTCTTTTTTATAAAGAAAGTAATTAATATTATAAATTAAAGTATGCTTAAACAAATATGTGGGTGCTTATTAAAAAAAAGTTCATTTAACTAACCTAATTATGAGGATCCCAAAGAGAATATTACTTATGTGTCTATAAAGTTCCTTATTAAGATGGTTGTATAATTGATCTTTAGACTTATGATTACTAAGATTTCTCATGTAGAAATTATTATATTTTGATGCGACTTATAACCTATCATATTTTAGGTAGCTTACTCAGTAGTACTTGGATATAGTATGAACCATATGGAGATAGTTGAGTAAGTTAACAAAAAAAATTCATTCTAAAGTAATTAGAAAGAATATTTAGTTGTTCTTGATTAGTAATAATTTAAGGAATTCTCTTATCAGAGAGAATTGAGATTTGAAAAGGTGTTTTCAAATATCCATTATAAATTAGTTACTAATTAATAAGAACAAACATGGTTGGATTTAAAAAGAGTAAACACTATACTCATACTTTATGTCTAATTGAAACACTAAATGACAAAAGGATTAAATTATACATCATAACCATGTATAGACATGTTAAGTCAAATCACTTTGATATTTTTAATATTTGGGTGCTTATGATATATTATTAGATGTCAATCTTGTTTTTAAATTATAAATTGTTTAATTAGAAAATTAAAGATAAATTAAAAAGAGCCTTAATTTATATAATTTTACTTATAAATTAGAATTAGAATTTCTAATCATTGCTAATATATTATAAACCTAATGAGTCACATATAAAGGGAAAATTAATTTCAATTAAGTTGGACATAATTGAGAAACTTCGTGGATCAAATATGAAAATTTTGATTTTATTAAATGATAATTATAATTAGAGTTTCACTTTAATTATAATTAGAATATTTAATTTAAATAAAAATAAAATGAAATGTTTTTTTTCTGTTTATAGGAAATAAACATAAAGCAGCTATTCCTACTTATTCTTCTCAAAAGTTAAGTTTCTTTTTCTCTGCTTTATAAATACTGTTAGAAGCTAGACACTTGGACAACTCATGGCTGACACATTGAAAAGGTTTCAAAAAAAGCTTTGGTAGGAATTATGAATCATGTATGATTCCTTTATTTTATAATTCTAATTTTTAAAGAGGAGGGTTTATAATGGAATGGAATAGGATGGAAGGAGAAGGTTTCACATTATATCTCATTCCATCCTAAATAGTAAAAATGAGTTACCTCCGATTTAGAAAATTCAGAATGACATATAAAATGATAAATATGTATTACCTAATATACCCTTAATAATTTTTTCATAATACTAATTATACCCTCAACCCTAATAACAACCCTATTAACATATGTTTTGTTCTATCAAGGGTAGAATAGTTATTCATTATTATTATACATACATTATATTCCATTTCATCCATCTCTCAAACAACATTTCACTATATTACATTATAACCCTTACATCCCTCCCAAACAACAATTTTCTAATATTACATTCATTTCCATTCTATTCAGTCACCCCACCCCATTAGGGGCCCACCTATTCTTAGGTTAGTAACCTTCCAACGATCTTTTAGTTAATGAAGAGCATTAAATGCTACTTAATGGTTGTAGAGAATGAATGAAACAATTTTGGGTGGAGATCATGAAAACTACCTAATCTTTCAGCTTCCAAACTAACGTTAACTCTCTTTTAATTGTTGAAGAGCATTAATTGCTAATTAATGGTTGCAGAGAAGGAATGAAACAATCTTGGGTGGAGATACTTTTCATAATACTACGTAATCTTTTTAGCTTGCAAACTAACGTTAAATTTTTAGCTTTTTATAAATTCATTTGAAGCATCTTACAATCTTTTTTTTTTAATGTCCCTCAACATATGAATCTAAGATACTCCAACTCAAAATTTATAACAAAGGATTTTCACGGTGATGACTTCTAAGTTTTGAATGATAATTTAAAGGTAAAGTGTCTACATTTTTTAATGTATTTTTAGCTTACTAAATATTTGAATATATTATAATTAATTTGTAATTTGCCATTTGCGTGGATACTATATTAGCATTTTAAATCAGAACATTAATATTAAACGATATTATGTT
Organism: Erythroxylum williamsii; assembly: GCA_027564335.1. Lineage (NCBI taxonomy): Eukaryota > Viridiplantae > Streptophyta > Magnoliopsida > Malpighiales > Erythroxylaceae > Erythroxylum > Erythroxylum williamsii. Next base: position 40,766,737 of record JANITW010000006.1, on the reverse strand, counting down.
TACTTGTGTTTCTCCTTTTTTATTTTTAGATCACTTATTATTTATAAAAAATATCATTAAACGTTAATAAATAATTTAAGTTTTGTAATTGTAATTTTCATTATACTTTGCCACAATTATCATAATAATTGTTAGATTTGTGTTTTTATAGAGGTTCACATAAGTTTAGTAATGATATGACTAAATTCAAATTTGAGGATTTGATAAGTTAATGTATGAATAATTAATAATATAGTAATTAAAAATCTACTCCCTCCTATCTAAAATAAGTGTCATTTTAGAGAGATGTACACTTATTAAGAAAGTTAGTGAAATATTTGATATACCCTTATTAATTGCATGTTGAATTGCCTTAAAAATGTAATATGTATAATTAGGACGTGAGAGAAATTAAAGGGTAATTTTAAAAATAAAATTATAAACATGCATAAAAAATCGTGAACAACACTTATTTTGAATAATTAAAATCTCTTTAAAATGACACTTATTTTGGATAGGAGGGAGTAAATAGTATTCTTAATCATTAGAATAATGGTGTAAAAGTTCACTACATAAAGATAAAAATAGAAAATAGTAGAAGTATTGAAAACAGTATTTAAGATTTTTAAGATCGTGGTTTAGGGAGTTCTTTTCTGTAAATGTTTGCATGTTGTCTGTGCTTGTGCCTTCTTGTAGGTTAAAATTGTAACCCTATCGTGCTGATCATTTTCAATAATGGAATAAAACGAGTATCACCTTCCCATGGTCAGATATAGTATATTAATATTTATGCCTGACAGTGATATAATTTAAAAGCTTCTTTATTTGAAAATTAAATAATACCATAAATAGTTGATAATACTACATTTAAAATTATGTTAATTCCCATAAGAAAATTTTCATCACTTAAAATTTAATAAAATATATTAAAATGTATTTGATAATTAAATAATACCGTAACTAGTTAATATGATATACTACATTTAACATATGTTAATTACCATAAAAGAAAATTTTTTATTACTTAAAATTTAATAAAAATTATTAATAATTTAAACCTTTATCTAGTTGCTTGACAAAATAATATTCAATCATTTCCACAACTTGCAAAATAGGATAATAATTAGCTTGACAAACTTAGAATAGTTAAAAGTCAGAATAGTTAATAAATTATAATATAATTTACTCCCAAGTATGTTAATGTCTTATATTTTTTAGAAATTAGTGCTTCTTTATCATTAAAATTTGCTCTTTATTTTTTCCTCTATCATAGATATAATACCATTGATATATCTTTGTGATATATATTGTCAAGCTATTGGTGTTCTGTTGTTCTTGTATACTTCTTCCAGTTCCATACAAGTGCTTTTGTACTTTTTCTAGTCTAATTGTGTTATAATTGGTTTATATTATGTTACCTAAAAGACATTTGTTTGGAAGATAAAAAAGGGAAAAAAAGAAAACAAGTGGAATAGTTAATAGAATCTCAAAAAGGAGCAATTAATAAATTTATTAAAAGAATAGGCTCTTCAAGTGAGAATCATGAGGAATTAGTAAAGATAGTTTTGAATAACAAAAAGAAAATTTAAGTAATATGATTTATATTCATGAGGATATTAGATTTTGAATGAGCATGATCATGTATCAAATGCATCCACTTTAGAAAATTGAAAGGCAGATGAGCAAGTAAGCCTATATTGGATATTTAAGATCCTAGAAATTGAGATAATCTTGATAATAAAGGAAAGGACATTTTAGTTGAAAAGGGGTTGTCAGAGAATTGAATCTTATGTTTCCTTTAGACAATACCTCTTAACATTTTTCATATTCTCATTATTATAGAAATTTGAGTAATGGAGGGATTAGTGATAGAAAATAATTGGTTGATTCCAAACATCTAGATAAAGTATATTGTTTTTATTATAAGTTGTTCATATTTAATAGCAAACAAAGTGCATTAGTAAATGATGGATTTAGAGATTAGAATCATCTTAGTGAGAAGCTCAAAAAATATGAGAATTGCATTGAGCATATGACTAATATGATAACTTAAAATGAATTAAGAGTAAGATTGAGCAAAAATCAAACAGTTGATAAAAATTTGCAACAAGAAATTGTAAAGGAGAAAGAACGATGAAAAGAAGTTTTGATAAGAATAGTTTCTGTTGTGAAATATCTTACTCAATATAATTTGACTTTTCGAGGATCCAATGAAAAACTTTACTAGGATAGTAGTGGTAATTTTCTAGGATTGATTGGGATGATTATTGGATTTGATGTAATAATGCAAGATCATGTTAGAAGTACTCAAAATCATGAAATTCATCATCATTATCTTGGTCACAAAATTCAAAATGAGTTTATTTCTATGTTGGGCCATAGTGTTAGAAGTTTTATCATAAGGATCACTAAAGAGGCAAATTACTTTTCTATAATTCTTTATTGTATCCCAAATATGACTCATTAAGAAAAAATGAGTTTGTTAGTACGATGTGTGAACATGCCAAATGAAAAATAAAAATAGAGGAATAAATTTTAGAGTTCTTGAAGATAGATGACATGTCTGGATGGGGACTTTTCAATGAATTATTGAATGCATTTAAGTCTCTTGATCTTAATGTCTATAATGTGAGGACTCAAGGTTATGACAATGATTCTAATATAAAGGGAAAACACCAAGGGGTTCAAAAATGATTACTTGAAATAAATCCTAAAGCATTATATATGTCATGTGTTTGTCATAATCTTAATCTTATTCTTAGTGATAAGGCATATTGTTGTTTTAAAGTTATTTTATTTTTTGGAGCTGTGCAACACATATATGCAATATTTTCAAGTTCTCTTAAAATACGGAAGGTTCTACTTAATAATTTTTCAACTTAACCATGAAATCATTGGCTAACACTTGTTGGGAGACTTGAATAAATAGTGTTAAAGCTATTAGATTTCAAGTTTCTCAAATAAGATTGGATTTGAGAGTTTGGTTAATGTACTTGAGAGTTTTGAGTTTTTACTTAGTATGGTTATTTGGTATGATATTTTATTTGCTATTAACATGGTGAGTACAGTCTAAATCTATATGACGCTACAATAAAGCATTTAGAAGGTGTGATAGTATTTTTTGAGAAATACAGAGATGAAGAGTTTGGCTCTAGTATGAGTATTGTCAAAAGTCTTGCACATGAGATGAATGTAGAGCCTACATTTTTAACTAGACGTTGTATTATTAGGAAAAGACAATTTGATGAAATTGATCACGACGGAGAAACACAATAAACTGAGGATTCTTTCAGAGGTAATTACTTTCTAGTTGTTGTGGATATGACAATTACTTCATTGAAGAATATATTTGAACAATTAGTAACAGTTGAAAATATTTTTGGATTCTTATTTGATTCAAAGAAGTTGAGGTCGTTGGATGATAACTAGTTAAGCGAATGTTGCACTAATTTTACAACTTTTTCTTATGATAATGTGTTGGATGTAAATTTAGGTGATTTTTTTTCTAAATTAAAAGTGTTGCAAATGACTCTGCCAAAGGAGATAATGTCATCAGTTAAAATTTTAGAATTTATTAAAGCTGCAGATTGTTATCCAAATGTTTCAACTGCTTATCGAATTTTATTGATTATATTTGTGATTGTAGCATCAGCTAAGAGAAATTTTACAAAGTTAAAATTATTGAAAACTTACTTGAGGTCATCATTGTCATAAGAAATGTTGAATGGTTTAGTTATGTTATGTATCGAGAAGGTTATGTTAGATAATATTGATTTTGATAATATTATTAATGATTTTGCATCTATAAATGCATGGAGAATTATTTTTTTTCATAAATCATGATCATTTGTGTGTTTGTTAATGCAATCTCTTAGTGTTTTGCAATCTAATATTGTTATTTGATTGCTACTATTGTTATTTTGTTGTTATTGTTACTATTTTTAGTGATTTTATTGTTACTGACATTTGTAAGATATTATTAGCTAATGTTATAATCATTTAATATTTTGTTAAGTATGTAGACTTATAAATTTAGTTACTTATATATCGATATTAAGTTTTAATAAATAAAAATATCCTTTAAAAGTTTAAATGTTTGTATATTGCCAATTTATCGGGACTTGTTTTTCTTTTACTCAGGGCCTATAAAACGTTAAGAACGGCCTTGATTAACTTCATTCCATTAAAAACATTACGTCTAATTAAACGTAGCCTTAGATAATGGTCCCACTCAACTTGTTTTATTAGAAAATATATTTGCTTTGGAGTTGTAACAATTACACATGGTTACTGCCTAATTTATATGTAGAAGTTCTCCTCGTGAATGAAATATTTAACTTTAAAAAAAGTAAGTTTGTTTCTGAGAGTTGTAGTCATGATTTTGAATTTCGTTCCATACTAGTCGGAGAACGGTATGAAATAGGGGTACTTATGTATCAGATATAAATACTGGTCGGTACCGGACTATTTCCTGTGGTACCCGCAGATATTTATAATAATGATTAGTTTCAAAAATTTTGAAAAATATAGGGACTAAGTTACAAAATTTTCAAAAAATTTTTAAAATTTAACTCCTACCTTCCCCCTTTTCTTTTTTTCAAAGCTTTTTTAATTTGTTATTTAGTTAAACTTTTATTGTGTTTAATTTTTATTTTTTAAAATAAAATAAATATTTATTACT
>JANITW010000006.1:40749000-40760635 GCA_027564335.1 Erythroxylum williamsii | reverse complement strand
AAGAAGGAAAACAAAAAAAATAACCAGCTTTTAAAATTTTCACAAATGATAAAAAAAAAAGTGAAAACAAAGAGGACCTTAACCTTTTTTTTTTTCTCCCTCCTACTCTTCCTTTATATTATCTTCACGATACATAATTTTCATACTTCTTGTATTAGCTCCGGCTTATAATAATTCCCCTTGAGCTGAAATGTCAATTATTGTAAAATTCATTTTTTTTCCCAAATTGTCTTAAGTGTATATAATTTTAGATACATATATTTAAAATATACTAAGTTACGTTCTTATCTAATAAAAAAATGTTTGATTATCGAATATGAAATATTATAGGTATAAATTAGATTGACTTAATATCACATATTATTATAGAAATATAAATATCACAAGAATATTCACCGGCTAGCAAACTATAAATCTGCATATCTACAAATATCGGACACTTCTTGAAGAGCATAAGGATAGCTGCATGACTAATATAAGTTTGCAAGATTAGTTGGTCAAACCGGCGGTGAATCGTATACCCGTGGCCGGCAACCATGACATGCCATCAATGAACCGTCCGACAGTAAAGAACTTGGCAGTGGCAGCATCTGGAATTATGTGATAACCCGGCCACTTGACCCTTCTAGAAAGTAACGCACCAGGCCCATAGTTTCTGTACTCACCATACCACAATGTGCTCAATGCGAAGTCACCATACCACTCAAGCCACCCTCTAGGTTGAACCAAACCACTCATGTACGTGTTCATGAAAACAGTCCTTGAATATTGTTTCCATGGTCTGCCCAAGTACGTTGGTTGTGTAGCGTAAATATAGCTATTTTGTATGGAAAACCCTGTGCTCTGATGTGGGTCTTTCCTGCCTTGTGCCGTGATTGTCACCTTCTGGAGTGGGAGAGGAACTCTCGTGAAGATTTTGCAGTTCTGAAAAACTGCTGCACCATTTCCGAATATGTAATCTATTGTGCCATAGATTTCACATTCTCGATAGAATTGGCGAAGAGAGTGAGCGTAAAGTGTGTCCTGGTATCCCTCCATACTGCACCTGTAGAAGACAGATTGGTCCGAGTCTACTCGAAGAGCAACAGCTTGATGGTTTTGGGGCCCAGCGGTGTTTCGAAACGTCAAATCTCTTGCTATGAATCCTTTCCCAGAGACCGCTGCAGTAATGAAATCCATTAAATCATGTTAGCAATAAGCTCAAAATCCAAAACATGCAGCTAAGATGGTGCGTGTTCAAGTACTAACCAACAGTAGGGGTTCTAAATGTAGTATATCCTTGTCCGAAATGGCGAGCACCTGTCACCACCGTCTGACCAATGCCATCTCCTATAAGCATGATATTGGTTTTCTTCTTTTTCATGTCAATATTTTCTCTGTAAACACCCTTCTTCACATATATAATGTATCTTCTGTTACCATGACTCGGGGCTTCATAGATCGCCTCTGCAATACTTGAGTAATGACCGCTTCCATCCAAAGCTACAATAGCGTCGAAATGCACACCAAGTGAACTAGCTTTTAGAAGCTCTTTATCATCTTCTGTCAGCCATTCTGGACTTCCTGAACTTGAAATTTTTTTGGTGGAATTTTTTGGAAGCTTGAAGGGTAGGCTGTGTAATTGAGTATAGATACCTAATACATTGCTGATTAACTGAGTAACTTGCTTTAAGCCTCCTTCGATAAACTTTTCAAGACGACGGTCTGTTCCCTCAAAGCCTTCAAGACAGGTATCTTGGTTGCCCAGGGCAGCACTGAGCCAAGCTTTCAAATTTCCTTGGTAGTGAACATTTGTAGGACCTGCTCTGATTTCCTTCATCTCAGCTAAGGACCAAGCCAACTCGGAGACTGAGAAATCCAGGAGTTCTTTGCAATCCTCTATAGCTATTTGTTCACGGTAGCTCACAGATAAAGAACCGAACCCCGCAATCATGTCAATGGTTTTCCTGGCTTCATTGAGCGTGGTCTTGAGGGATGCACTCAAGATTGAAGTTGCATTATGAGAGGCTTCGGTTGATAGTTGGGATTTCAAGTTTAACGAGCATGAATCCTGAATTTCGACACCCCTGCAAACTTGATTTATCAGTGATTCTGTGGTAAAAGTTTTCTTATTTGCAGAGTTGACATAGGATAAAGCTTGGAAAGAAGGAAGAAGGATTACAATTAAATAAAAAAAGAGCAATGCCATGTTTCAAATGTTGACGGGAAGGAGAAAGCACACACGTTTGTGTTTTCTATATACCATAGTGAACGAATGGCATTGATTGTAAGAAAGTTAAAGCTTTTGAGAACTAAAGATTCTTTGATCCGTTTCCTTGGACACTGACCAAGTTATGCTTTCTTTTAAGAGCAAGAATCATGCATATACATATATATACATATGAAAAAGAGATTCTTTGATTCGTTTCCTTGAACATCGATCAAGTTATGCTTTCTCTTAAGAGCAAGGTGTTCTTTATATGAAGCGATTCTTTGATCTGTTTCTTTGAACATTGATCAAGTTATGCTTTGCTTTTTCTATCATTCTTTGCGATTCCACCGCACATAGGATGCATCTATAAACTAGTTGGCTTCAACGGTTGTGGCGCTGGAGGGTCTAAGTGTTCACATTTATCCCATTGGCAACTTTCTCAAACTTCGATTCTGGAGCAACTTGGGCCTATCTCAAACTGAGAGGCAGGTTTAAAAATTGATGATCACTACCATCTGCCCAGGGCCTGGTAGCACGACCAAACCAGAGCCCTAAAATATCCACATCAATGAAAAGAGTAACGGAGCCCATTTAGCCTTCTTGAAAATCAGGGGTGGAACTGGAAACACAAATTCCATTCGTGTCACTCAACTTCCGACACTCTTTCTCTAAATAGGCTCCACTTCAGCTCCTACAAAATCGGTAATAGCCCCAAATTGTAAGAAAGCCTTCCAACCATTTACAAATTTATACCACCGAGACTGTAACATAAATGCAAAATCTAATTATCATTTCCAAGTTCACCCAATCATAGGCCTACACGCACAAAAACAAAATCATATTACCACTAATGTATCAAGGAAAAGAGTTCAAATCCTCTGCATCTGATAATTCAGTTAAAGAAGAAAGATCTTTTATTTCTTACGAGATTCTGCCAAAGAACCAAATTATCGTTAAGTAATTTCCAAGTCATAATAGTTGTAGCTCTAGTCCCATCTGATTCTGCAACCACTGGCATGCAAAAGCTCAAGTATTTCAGAGGAAAATATGAACCTAAGAGCAGCTACCAACTTCACTTTCTTGATCCTGCCACAACAAGCCCTGAGGGCTAACTCAAATCCTTCGACGGAAACATTGCAAAGGTGCACCAGTTTTGCGTCCTGTAAGCTTCTCAAACTTCCCATCACCATGCATAATGCCATGTCCGAGACGGTGCAATAGCTCAAGTTTACCTGGCGATATTTACAGAGTTAGAAAACTTGTATAGAGGTCCAACCATTCGATCTCAGATGATCTCAAAGAAACAGGTAAACCAAATGGAATCTTTACATTGCATAATGGAAAGACAGTAAAAGAAACTGACATTCATTTTACCTCTATTAAGAATATAGCTCTCCTATTCTCTAGAAAGGTTAATTTGAAGTTAGGATTTTCACAGCCAAGACAAGAGAGAAAGAAATAACTAATAGACTCCATTGAACCCCCTGGAAGGAACTGTCATATTAAGTAATTTGCATATTTTGTAAATATGCAAATGATAAATGATGGAACTAGCCATGGCTGTGCACCCAAGACCTCATAGATTTTCCTTGCATTGGGATCTTGTGAATTATAAATTCAATCAAACACTAAGAAAGGAATCTGCAGTGGCTCTCAAGTGTTCTAAAGGTATAATGGAAAAGTCAACCGATGCCTCCACAGGTTCTAGCAGATATAAAACCATGATCCTGGTGACCTTCATGGTTGTTTCTCTTCTTTGGATAATAGATGAGGATTCAGTGCACAGGGTGAGTTTTTTCATATTGCAATTGCAGTAATTGAAACCTTTTTGGATGTGCACCCTCAATTCTTGTGATGTCCACTCCTAATGTGTTCCATCTTCCCCTTTCCGGATGTGCACTCTGAGATTACTTCCCATAATTCCCCCAAAAACAAGGTGGTATAATATTGTAGCAAAAGGAACCCTATACACCACTCAAAATCAGAAACCAATACCTGTCGCAAGTTCTGTAAGTAATACGCAAGTGCCAAGAAACCTAAATCATTAATTTTCTTGCAATGTTTCAAATCCAAAGTTGTCAGACTTTTACAACTAGCTGCAAGTTCTGTGAGGCCTGCACTGCTTATTTCTGTAAGCCCTCGCATCTCCAAATCAGAGAGTACACCCATATGGCTAATATATACCATCCCGATGTCTGTAACCTTGTCACAATATGATAAGTTCAGCTTTTTCAACTTCTTGCAACCACTAGCTAAAGCAGCTAAGCCATCATCTGCAATACCCTTGCAGCTGCATCCACAATTTAAAAGATAAGGAAGGCTTGCAACTTCTCATGTACTGATATATGAAAATAGAACCTTCATTTGATTGATAGGTCAAAATTACCGATATAGGTCCAGTTCAAGAAGCATTGAACAATTAGTCGACATATGTAACAGTCCTTTGTTTGATACGTTTGTGCAAAGGCCTAATTTTAAGCATAAGAGTCTTGAACATTTAGAGACATATTCAAGTCCTGCATTAAAAAGAGGCTTCACGTAAGTCAAGTTGAGCCAAAATATAAAACAAAACAAAAAAAACAATTCCATTACCCAAATTGGAAATGAATATCGGAGTTCTCAATTAGCTACTTCAACAGTAGAAGAACTTGGGGTACTTCACAAAGCTTACCTCTGTCACTGACTCCACAACAATCAGTCAGATCAAGCTCTTCAAGTAGCAAGCAAGACTTTCCAAGTTGTTCAAGACTTTTCTCAGTGATCATGCTGCAAGACTCTAGTTTCAAGCATACAAGATTGCGACAAGAGTACGCTACAGCAGAGATTGCAGCATCAGTTGTGGAACGACAGCACGTCAAATTAAGGATCCTCAAATTGACACACCCAGAAAGTAGCTGCACAATGCCTACATTGGTAACCCCCATGCATTTGGTCAACCCAATTTCTGTCAAAGACTTACAATAACTGCTCATGGTACAAAAACCAATTTCAGACACAAGAGCCCCGTCAATTATAATTGTCTTAAGATTCACCAACTCTTTCATACATTGAACAAGGGTAGGGGAAAGTTCCTGCATGCAAGGATTGAATTTTCTGGATAAACCAAATGAACAAAGTTAACATTGAAACACAGCGTCTTATTAAGATTTACTCACCAAAAGGATGTAACCAGCATTGATGCCTACAAGTCCTCTGTGCCCCCTGATCACAGAAATCAATCCGGGTGAACTGACACGATCGCACCTAGATAGATCGATTTCCTGTACCCATTAGAAAATAAACGTCCCATGAAATCTAAATTCATTTCTTTGAAATATACGTAAATAGGTGCGATATCACATAGAAAATATGATTACTTGTAGTAAGGGGATTCCATTTTCAAGAAACTGCAGCCCAAGATTGTCCACTAAAGGGCATCCCACCATAGCCAACACCGCCAGCTTTGACAAAGTAGCAATGGAACGTAATGATTCATTTGTAACCTGAAATCAATCCACAGAGGTACATATCCAAGTCAATTATGAATCTCAAGTACAATTCACATGAACCAAATCGAACAAATCACATGAATATACATATAGAGATAAACGGAAACTGACTCACAAACCTTGAGATAAGACACGTCAAGATAACTCAAGTTCACACATTTCTTGCACAACAGATCAATACCCAGATCAGAAATCTCCATGCACCACTTCAAACTCAATCTTTCCAATCTTCCACACCCCACCGCAATCTTCGCCAACCCAACATCAGTCACCCCTAAGCACTTATCCATCCTCAGTTCCTTCAACCCTCCAGCGAACGACACGGCAGCAGCTTCCCTATCACCAAACCCACAAGAAAACGACACATCTACACGTTCCAACGCCGGACATTCCCTCATTAGAATCTCCATCCCCGGCCACCGCAGGCCCGCAGCTCTGCTCAAGTTTAAAGTTTTCACCTTCCATAAGCACCCTTGTGATTGACGACCAACTAGCAACGACACAATGACGTCGTCAATGCGGGGACACAAAGAGAGGTCCAGATTGTCAACGCAAGTGAACTTGTGAAGAAGGGTGAAGAGGAACTCGACTCGGAGCACACGAAGCGTTCTACGATAAAGCAAGTCTATCCGTTGAAAATCTGTGCAAACGAGTCGCCACGTGCTGCGATCCGAGTCGCAAGTCAGCTTTTCATAAATTTTGACGAGTAAATCCTCTGTTAACACACAGAGAATCGAGTAAGAGGACATTGATCTAAGGTTTTGAGGTCAGTGTTGTTAAAACAAGTGCGTAAGTGAGCTTGTTCAAGTAGGGACAAACAAGAAGAGGAGGCGGATGCGGAGCAGAGGGTGGTGGGTGGGTTTCGAAAGTCGCCGAGAAAGAGCGAGAGTGCAGCGGTGTATCCGACTCATGTTTTTTTTTTTTTTCCTTTTTAACCGAGGGCTGGCTTGAAGTCGGGACGTCTAAAGCATTTTGTTTGGCATTGGCAATACGGTTGCAGAGTAAGGGCGTTGAATTGAAATTGGGAAAGGTCAAATGCAAAAGGTTGAACAATGACTCCCTGTTTAGGGTTTGCATAAATTGCTTTTTGCCAAAGATTTATATTTTTAAGTTGGTACTCTCGAAATAAAATCTTTTTTGAGGTTAGAATGACGAGAGTGGAGACTGCTAAAAATCATAGATGGAAAATTGAAAGCTCTTCCAAGCAACCCAATTCAGTAAAGACAAGATTTTTTTCAAAAAAAGTCCAAAAGTGGCAAGTGGAAGAACCGAGATCGCGATCTAAATCGTGAAATGCTTCACTAGAATATCTACGCGCCATTTTAAACAGAGATTGGTTGATGCGCGGCTTCTGCGGGACTCGTTAAATTGCACGGACCGTACCTATTTCTGGCTATCTGCTGACGTGGTGATGAAGGGTACAGATTTTCGGTACTCTTACCTTGTACCTATTCCGTCTCCCTTTTGATCTCAATCATCTAATACAATGCAGCCTTCAAATTTTCTGTGCCAACAATATTAGCCCTACACTGTACCACTCTATCTTAGTCAACCATTTACGTGGGACTCACATAAATGAGTAATTAGGATAAAGTGACACAGAATAGGGTTAGCGTTACTGGCACAAAAGATTAGATCCTTACCATTCAAAAGATGGTTGAGATCCAAAAAAGATAGAGAGTATTAGATAAAAAGGGACAGAGGATCTACCCCGCGATGAAGGCTAAATGGAGCACTTCTTAAATAAAGTTACCATTTTTGGTTCATGTTATCATTGTAATCGTTCCCACAAAACTTTTATTTGTGAGGAAATGTTGCTTAATAAAAAGTGCTCCTTAAATAAATAATAAAGTTACCATTTTTGGTTCATGTTATCATTGTAATCGTTCCCACAAAACTTTTATTTGTGAGAAAATGTTGCTTAATAAAATGTACGGTTAAGTCCTATTGAAACTTAACCGTACATTTTCTTTTTCTCGCTTTTCTTAATTTCTTTTTTATGGTAGGAGTTGTAAGTCTGGATAAAGAATATGGCTTCAACATTGAATTTTCTATTGTTATAAGAAACTCGGATTAATATTTGAAATTAGGTCAATTTAAGTGTTAAAAAGTTTTAGGAGGATTCTACACCTGGATCATGTATATTAATTAATTGTTTCATTCTTGTTTATTGCTTTAGTTTGTTGTTTTAGATTTTTTATTTTAGTTTTGTTAATCCTTTCCTTTAAATAATTCATTCATTTATTAGATTATATATAAAAAGATTGTTAGTAATATTACTTGTAGTCAAATTAGAAAATGGCATCCTTCTTGAAAGAAATATAACCTCTAATGAATGTGAGCATAAATAATTCCTTTTGAAAAATATTTAGGTCTATAATTATAATTATCTTAATGAGATCATTGTATGCTCTTTTAAGGGTGAACTTATCCATATTCTTACTTTAAGGTCCCGATTAGTAACTAACAGTGAAAGAATCGGAATAAAAAAATGAGAATGAGAATCAAAATTTATAATCAAAATGGGAATGAAATTACTGATTATGCATATTTGATATGCAAATACTAGGACTAAGATTATAAAAGTTAATAGTTATACTAGTGTTTGGTATCAAATATTAATAATGGTAATCACAATTTTTTTACTTATGCTTAATTACTTTGTGATTGATTTTGTAAATGATTAATTAAATATTTTATATTATTAATTGATTAATACAAAATATATATTTAATAATTAATTAATTAAAATTATTTTTAATGATTCAATAAACTATTAATTTTTAAATAATTTTGCATGAATTTTCTTATAAGAATAAAATTAAAAAAGATAATGAACTTATTTTATGCTATAAAATCATCGAAAAAATAAAGTAATTATTAAATAAATATTTAAATAAAATAATGTGCAATGCTGATAATAATATCCTACTAAGAGTCAATCAAAATGATGTATTGTTTAAATAAATAAACTAATATTAAAGTATCATGTATCTATTATAACATCATGTGATCATTGAGATGACTCAAGTACATCTTGGGCAAACAACACTTTGTAATAATTGGGCATTCTAAAAGAGACCTCAACTTTTTTATCATCTTCACCAATCAGTCTTGTTGCTTTAACCAATTTCATTAATGAAAGTCCTTCAACCTCTTTCAATACATCAAATATTTGAGTTCTTTTCTAACTAATATCCATAAAAAGAGTAAACATTTTTTTCATATCTTTTAAAGACGAAGCATATTTAATTCAACCAAGCTTTTTATATTGTTTGATAGCTCCAAAAGTTATGTCTCAAGTGGATCCATGCTTTTATTGAGCTTTCTTTTTCTAGATTTTGATGATGATATTGAATTGTTTTGAGTCACACATTATTCATCATTTCTAGCATTTGATTGTATGTTATTCACAATATTATATTTTTCATCATTTCCTTTCATTTCTTCGGTTGGACCTTGAGCCCTACTTCTTATTGCTCTATCTTTAGCATTAATTTTAGCTAGCCGATCAAAATGGACAAATGGTTTCATGTATAAAGCTTATGCTCCTTCTCGACTTTACATAATAATAACAACATTATTGTAAATAATAATGTGCACAATAATAAATTTCAATATAAATAAATAATAAAAAGATAAGAATTTCATTTATATCTTTTTCAACCCATATAAATGTCTTTATCACCAATCACCATTTTTTGTTCATTATCCTATCTAAATTAACTATTTTTTTTTAAATATGTAATATGTATCCAAGTAGCTTCTTCAGAATTTAAATTTTGGATTCAATATGAGGTGTTGTTTTAAGGTCAGTTCCAAGCACTCTTTCTTTAAGATGCCTCTCAATTTTAACATAGTATCCATTCTTGTTACAATCTATCTTCAAATCGGTGCCTACTAAATCATACAATATATTGACAAGCATTTTTTCTTCCTCAATATTCCAATATTTTTTATTTTTTCCTCTTCCTTGAATAGATACATATTACATAATATTTGTATTTTCTTCACGAGATTCCATCTATAAGACACATGCAATTAAAAGTTATAACAAAAATGAAAACAAAAAAATAACTAAAATATTGCTTATGTAAAAAAATAAATAATATTCATGAATAACAAATAATATTCAAATATTTTGAAGAAAACAAGAAGTATGTCAACTATATAAATTATTAACAATAAATGTCAACGACCTCTTCTAACTCTCCATAACATAAACATTTTCCTTGCCAAATTATCTTTTCATATAGTCCACTCATTAGATGTTTCAATATCATCCATGTAATCAAAATGGACATTATTTTCTAGTATATCATCCAACTCATCTTCTAATGGATCTTTCCTTATATATTGACAAACAAGATTGTGAGTATAACAAAAAACTAATATGATATCACTTTGAGTTGCAATTGAATAATAAGAGGGACTTCTTATGATTCCCTATCGTAACTTTAATAATCTAACTATCCTTCCAATAACATTTCTAGCTACATAATGTTTCATATTAAAATAATCTTCTTGAGTATTTGATTAATGTTGTTATCTTTATTCAGTAAGATGATATCGACGACCTTTATATGGTGCAAGAAATCCTTCACAATTTCTATATCTAGCATCAATAAGATAATATTGACATATTATATGATATGTTAAATGTATAAACCACATGATTTTAATATATAGGAAATTAATTTGGACATATAACATTGAATATCTCACCCTGAGGAATTTTTAATCCACCTCTTCTAAATTATGCATCTTGAAGCACCCCACCATTAATAGTTGAACTTTCCCATCCAAGTAGTATATATATATAATGCATATCTATAGAACACACGCCTAAGATATTTGTGGCAATCTCATTCTTTCTAGTATGATATTGGGTTTTTTCAATACTTGGCACATGTACCTTAATATATGTACCATCTAAAGCTCCTAAGTAATTCTAAAATTAGCAAAATCACACCTAGTCATTATTAACCAAAAGTAAATTTTGTACTAAATAAAAATCCATAAATGAATATTATTACCTTAAACCACCTTCATCTTTCATCAGTGCTATTATAAGGGATAGGTTCAAGGACTTTAATTATAACTCTCCATAACGTAAGCACAATCTCAATACATTATAAAATGTCTACTTATCATCTCTCCTTCATACTAGATTTCTCTATTTCTCTCGTAAAAGGCAAGATGTAAAAATATTGCTACCATTTCCTCTACATCTATATTTTTAGTATCTTTTAATCCACCAATATTTTGTAGCATTAAGCATAATATGCAAAAAGTATGCCTATCATACAAAGTTGCTCAATGTATGCAATGTCACTCTCCACAATCATACCATTAACATGTGCTATTCAAACTAATGGATTACACCTACTAGGCTCTTTTATCATTCTTAAAATGTGCCTCTTTAGCTTTATGCCACATTTTCAACTAAATTCTTCTCCTTTTGATCTATGAAAACAATTATAACCTATAAATGCACTTGGAACAAATTAAGTATCAAATATACAATAAAAGTATAAGTATGAAACTTAAAATCCAACATACTTGATTTGCAATACATCCCTAAGGAAGATAAAACCAAATTTAGGGATAGAACTTTGATCTAATGATTATATCACGTTATAAACCAAAGATATAAAGAATTCTTGAACCTTCATTATGAAGAACTATATCAAAGATTATAAGATGATTTGAATGTGACAAGTAAATAACTTTATAAGTTTAAAAGTTTTGAAGAACACAAAAGAAAACTTTCGTAATTTTATTAATTATCAATTTTAATAAAATACACTAAAAAGAACCTTCCCTAAAATAATAAAGCATAAAAATGGGATTTTAAAACTTAAAAAATTAAAAATGGAATCAAAGTTTTTATAATCAACACGACATAGCATGTGACCGTAGCATAGACTCCTACAAACTTAGCATATCACAAGGA
>JANITW010000006.1:40719709-40736073 GCA_027564335.1 Erythroxylum williamsii | reverse complement strand
AATCTTCAATTCATTTCCAAGTCAAAATGGAGTTCATACAAAACTTTCATACATAGCTTTAATTACATATCGACATTTCATAAAAAACTTAAAACAAGTTACAAAATACATTTGATGCTCAATGTTCAATATACTTTTAAAGCTATTCAAAAGTCTAGCTCCTAACTTAATACAAAATCTAACTCTCTCAGGATTGTCCAAATGCCTGCAAGGATTTACTGATCTTCCCGATCTGCACCTGAGGAGTGAGAAAAATATTGGGTTGAGCTATACAGCTCAGTGGCTAACTTATTCATAGCCATTGGCAATGAGCAACATAATCATATATAAAAAAAATATCCATATAGACCAACAATGAATCGTAGCATTCATAATTACCAAACACAATCTCACAATTCAATACATAATCACTTTAAACACAATTGATGTCATTTCTCATTCAAGCATAACATACAATTCTCATTAAGACATAACACATCAAAAATGCTAATTCACACATAATTTGACTCGAAGGTTCCGTGAACAAAACAGAGAAACCGAAGTTTACTCTGTGAACGAAACGAGTCCACCTTTCGGATCTCGTGGGCCACAAGTGGGTAGCCGGGAGAAGGCTTAACGTCGACGTGCACGTTACTAACGAAACGGTTCATCTCTCGCCCAAACACAATCAAATCTCATACTTAGTTCAGTTATTCAAAATCTCACATTCTCATGCTAAATTAAATCATTCTCAAATTCATAATTCTCATGATTTTTCTTCTTTCTATTCAATCAAAAAGTCATGCTAAAAGACATAGCATAATCATGCTCACAATTCAATCTCTATCACAATGTTATACATCTTTCAAGGTATAACATAACATAAACACGACATAGCAATTCACAATTTATCAATTCAAGCATATACATATACATATATACACACACGCCCTCAAGGGTGTGGCTCGATGGTTGATAGCGGGGCTTGACTTTGGTTAGGTCCCATGTTCGATTCCATGCTAGCCCCTTTTGTAAGAGCCTAGGGTAGCCAGAGTTTTACCTGTAGATGGAGAACTAGTTGGGTCCTCAATGATGAGGTGTGCCCGCTTGGCCCACCTGTGGGGTGGTGTGCTAGTTGGGCCCTCAGAGAGGTGTGCCCGCTTGGCCCGCCTACGGGGTTTCCTCGAATCCAAATACACACACACACACACACACACACACACACACACACACACACACAAGGCATTTTGCCCATTACACAATAACTAAAATAAATTACCCCCCTTATACTCTTGAAATTCCCAACTTCAATGGTGCCCCTTCTCTTGCTCTTGGGTAGGCTCTTGATTTCCTAACATAACCCAAAAATTCTCATTAAATTTCCAATCCAAAGGGAAATCCCCAATTTCTATAATCATAACAAATTGCAATTAACCCTAATCAAACTCCAATTTAACCTACCCATGGCTCATATAGATTTGAAAACTCAACACCTAGCTTAGAAACCCAAAAACCCTATGGATCTTACCATTTTCTTCTTCCTCTAAGCATTCCCAACACAAACACCTTTCTCTCTGTAGAACTCCTTCATCTCAACACAACAACCCATTTCTTTCTACTAAAGCAAGAAAAAGGTGTAGAACTTACCTTGAAAGCCTTGATTTCTTCTTCTTTCCACGATTTTTCCTACTTCTTCCTAGCTTTTTCGAATTTTCTTCTTCTTCTCTCCTCCCCTCACGTTTTTCTCTCTTTTCATCTTCTCTCTTGTAGCTTCCACGACACCCACTCTTCTTTTCTCCTCTAATTTTTGCCTTTTTGTTCCTCCTTTTCTTCCCATTTTGCCCTTCACTTACATGGACTTTCCTATCTTGCCCTTATTTTGTCTTATATGGCACTACTCCTCCAACCATTAACTCCCCATTAATTCTAGCTAACTACCCATCTTTCCAACTTAATTCTAACTAATTTCAATCTTTATTCAAACCTACTACAATAATGACCCAATTCTAAAATAAGAAATAATTAAACAGACAACCAAGCATGAATAAATCATTAAGCAAATAATAATTAAAATTTAAAGCAAATCGGGATCCAATACCAGTGATATGGGATACTAAAAAAGCACACAGTCACAACAATGTAAAAAAGAATGCGAGTCTCATACATATAACATTCACATATGATTTGAATTCATTGAATGATTTATAAAGATGTAAGAATGTTATATGTTTGAATGCATGGTATTAAACCAATGATTGTGTTTTATTTAAGTGTAATGAAGTGATAGTTTGATTAAATTGTTTGAGTAAAATACAATTTGTTTGTGATAGAACTTGGTGCTAATCAATTTGAAATGAACTGTGTGACAATATTCTTCTAATTGATTGTGTTTTATAACATGAGTGAACCATCGAGGATGGTTGCTAGTAAAACTTATTAAAATTGCACCGTTGTTAATTTTAGGTTCAAGAGTGAGACGACCTAGCTTCTAAGACTCCATGGAGGCATATTTTATGTAACTTTAATGATCAGTCATGGCTTAAAGGTCGGTCAGCTAGGAATTAAAGACATAGTCTGTTATTGTCTTTTGTGCATTCCTCATGTGTGTAGCTTACTGTGTAGACTGAGCTGTTTATGCTCATAGGACGATGTTGTATATAGATGGATGATGTTGAACTTAAAGCTACAATGTACATTATGATTATAATATAGAATGAGGAAATTTTTGATTTTAGCAAATGTGTGATTTGTGATTTTAATTACGATGCTATGTGATATAGTGAAAGTGAGATGGTTAACACGTCATTTTTGTCAGCGTGTGCACGTGTGACTGAATGGCACATGTGCATGTGTTAGATGAGAGTGGGGTGTTAAAGAACTTATTAATGAAATCAAGCAACATCTCTCAGATCCTTAATTTCACTTAATGCCTTGATTGTAGTAGCTTTATTAGACCAAGAGATTTTTTAACAACCATCACTATTCGTACCTCTCTTAAATGAAAATTTCCAAACATATATTATTGCAGATGAATACAAACACATATGGAAACACACCATTAATGGCAGATTCACTAATGAGTCTTGCAAGAAGTTAATCTTTAAACATCTACCTAAAGTGATTTGAACCAAAACTTTCTAGTGTAATTATATCAACCCTCGAGCTGCATTTACCCTATGGATTACAATGAAAGGAAAGTTATAAACTTTCGATAAATCTCTAGATATATGCACCTCACAAATTGGTGTTTATTATGTAAGAAGCTGAGGAAAACACTGGACATTTATTATTCAATTGTAACAACGATAGAGGCATATGGAAGGAACTCTGCAAGAGATGTTTGATAACTGAGGAATTAAACAACTGAGATAATATTAGAGTTTGTCATTCAACTAGAAAACACTCTAACATCACTACCTATAAATGTTTCTAGATGGTTCTCTCATCAACATTCAATGTAACTTAGGATGAAAGAAATGATAGGATTTTTAAGACAAAATCCTTCCTATGGAGCAATTCAGCAAACAACTTGTGCAACACATACAATATCACAAATTGCAAGACAAGCACTATCTTCTTGGCTTTTAGAATGTCTAGTTTCCATTTTACACATCTTTTAAGTCCTACTTATAATCCTTGAAAGTCACTAAACTTTGGTGCATTTCACTCATTTTGATTCTACGGTTGGATTGCCTATCAAGGCTTAATACATTAACATTTGTCCAAAAGAAAGATGGATTTATAGTAAGTTTAATTACCTTAGAACTCTTTTGGCGTAATCATTTCTTATAAATACTCATATTAGGGTTTTCTTAAGGGCTTTATAAGAGGTGTGTGACTTTTACCTTATATTTTAGCATCGTTTTAGAGTTTCTTAATATTAAGAAATGATTTAGGGAAAGGATTAGAAGGAAGGCAACCACAACATGGATGTAATTTATGATATCTTGTTCTATCTTTTCTTATTTACTTTCTTTTATATTAAGATTGATTTTTTATTTTGTTTTCATTATGTTGAGTAGCTAAATCCCCAATTAGGTTTAGGGAGGTAGTTTATGATGGATATTGAATTATTAATTCATGAATGATTATCACTTCGTTTAATTTATTACTTTTGCTATTAATTACTGGATTTATGTCTAATTACCACATATTTAATATTATGTATTATTTGAAGGACACAAAGGTGCATTTTAATATATGCACTGGAAGAATAAATATTCTATATTAAAGAAAGGGATTCCCTAAACTAGTGTGATAACTAAATAGATTAAATATTTCTAATGAATCTGATTAGGTTGAGACACATCAAGAGGTGGTTACTTAATTGAGTATACTTATGTGCCTCGAGAGGAAATAGATACATTAGGTTAATTGTTATTTCAACCTTAATAATCATTCTTGCATGAGAATTTAAAGTTCTAATAAGTGAACCTTAGAACCATAATGTTTATTTATCTTGATTCCTTTTTTGCTATTCAACTATCTTGCTTTCATACTTCAGTGATTTAATTACTTTTTATGAATTCTAGTTTTATCTAGTTTAATTATTTGGCTAGGATTAATAAGTTTAGTAGTTATAGTCCTCAAGATCGATAACCTAAAATACTCCAAAATTATAGTTTACTAGAATCAATTCTTTGCACTTGTAGATAGATTTAATCAATTGTTTAACGTAGTCCCCTATAGTGCAATATCTACTTTGTCCTGCCATTTCGTATAATATTTGCATTCTTAGAACTTCTAGGTTTCTATCCTTTAAATTTCAAAGTAATGTCCATTCTATTTCTATATCTGGCTATAATAACAATCTAGGACTACTTGTAGCCATACATCAAAAAACTTAAATTTGAAATTCAGTCACAAACAAAAAATCAAGAAAGGAAGTTCTAAAATAAATAAACAAATAAAAAGAAAGAAAAATAATTAGATTGATAAAAATAAAAGTATTACTAATATATTAGTCTTTTATAACAATGCAAAAACTTAGTTTTATAAATTCAAAACATGAAACATTAATAAAAGAAAAATCACTAAAGAGAATTGCACCTATCATTTTTATAGTGTATTTTAATAAGAGTGAGTGTCAATCTCACAAGGATTATAACTACTGTCACTAATCATCTTTATATTATCGAATCTAAAAATAAATTATTTATTTAAACTATAAGATTAAATAAACAAAAATAACAAATAACAAATTAAAGAAATATACGCAGATGAAACAACCAACAAATAAATAAGATCTAGATGAAAGATCATCCTATATCCTTTTATATGCTTGAGTTTTTCTTAATTCAATGATTAGCTCTAGTTTTTTAGACTAATAGCAATTTTGAAGTTACAATTGTATTCTCTATGAATATGTATGACCCTATCTTTACGTTGATTAACTAAAAGTTATATCAAATAAAAACCCCCCAAGAATGCATTAATTTGTTCTATGAATTTCCTTAGTAGATTTGACTCTAGCATAAAATACTTATATGATCCTAGTTCTTGGATCCCATAAAATTCCCATTTTTCATGCCATGGCCTATGTGTACACATAATTTCTTAATTCATATATACATATGATCGGAATCTTTTATTTACGCTACTTCAATTCAACACAATGTAAACTCATGAATAATTCTAAAAAAAATATTTGGTCTTATATTAAATCAAAGATTTAATTTAAATAATTGCATTAGTTTTTATCATATCTATAACTACCTTAATTTAGTTCATAAAAAATATCAATAATAAAGAAAACGAGATGAAAGAAAGAGTTCTTGAAGATCTTGATTCTTGATTTTCTTGATTGGATCTTGATGGAATCATGAACTTTATTGCTTCCTTCCTATCCTAAAATGCTCCTTCTAATGGATTCACTCTACTTTGGTTATACTCTCATCCTCTGGTAGAATTTTTCTTAACTCTCCTAGCCTCTCTCTTTTCTTATCACTAAGAATCCCTAAAATTACAACCAACACAAAATCGACATAGGTCCATATTGGTATTATGGTCTTCACAATTAGTGGAAACCATAATTTATTTAAAGATTAATACTAATAAAAGTTACTAACATGGATTCATTTTACAATTGTATTGGCTTAGTACATTCTCTACTGTGCATCCATTAAACACATATTTGAAGGCTATGAAGATAGGTCCATTTCTTGGTCATATTATTAAACATAGGACTATGTTTGGGGGTATTCCTTCATGTGGAATTTTTTCATACAAGTAGAATACACTAGGGTAGAACATAGGAGGAACATAAAGCCATGTTTAGGTCATGTTCCTTTATATACCAAGTTCTCAAAGAGAAAGAATGCATCAATTGACTACACAATTTAGAAAATAGTTTCATCTTTAGGTTGTGTTACTAAATATAGGAACATATGCAACATATGTTCACCCAAAAGCAATATAAAATTTCTCCAAATTCGCTCTAACTTCATTAAATTCATCCTTCTTTCATTCTGGAGATAAAATATGGCCTATAAAAAAAAGCCACAAAGAATATTAAATCTTACAAAAATCATCCCAAAATAAGTCAAATGCTCTTAAATTCATGATAAAAACATAACCTTATTAGCAATTATTAGCTCTCACATAAAATTTAAAATTTCTATCCTAGGATACTAAAGACCTAAGGAAGATGTGCCTCTCAAAAATCTCAATATCCTTTTAGAAAGTAAGTTAGACACTCCGGGTGAATCTTGAAATTAAGCACGTATGTATTTGTAAATAAGATTTTAGAATGATTTGCAATAAGATGTAAAAGACTTCTACTCATCCATTATACAACTTCTTATAAACTTTGTACCTTTTTCTATGCTTATTTGTTTATGGTAATACTCATAGGTCTGTCAAGTAGGTTTACCTCTTTCATTCCAAAATTCTTTGGTAGCTATTGGTGTACTTATATTGATTCATGAATATAAAATTTCATTTCCTTGATTTGAAATCTAAAAAAGAAATTCAATTAAATCATCATGATCATCTCAAACTCCTTGCTAATAGTGTTAAACAATTCCTTTCCCAAAAGTTCACTAGCAACACCAAAAATAATATCCTTAACGTAAACTTATACAATGAGCATACTTCTTAATAAATAGTGGCACATCTTACCTTTTCAAAAATAATTTTTAATAACGTACCAAGACTATCATATTAGGCCTTAGCTACTGGTATAAGTGCATGCAAAGCTTTAGACAACTTGTAAACATGGTTGGAGGAGTACTTAAGCAATTTGTACTAACAATGGCCTAAAATACCACTGATTCTTAATGTAACAATTTGTTGAAATGATTTCAACCAAAAAGTACTTAAGTAATTTGTACTCGCTAAGCAAAGTCCTAAACATTCTTGAAGTGTCTTATTCTTCCTCTCAACCACTTCATTTTAATGAAGTGTCCTAAATGTAAAGGAGTTGTGAAACATGCCTTTTTCCTTAAAGATAACTAAAATATCACATTTTCAAATTTCCTGTTAAGATCACTCTTAATATATGCATTTGATAAATATTTTTCATTTTGACTTATGGCACCATGCTTAACAAATGTATGACAACTTTCATCTTTATAAATAATAAATAAAACTCCAAGTGAACACATTGTATTTATCATTAATTCCATATGCACAATGCTTATTTCCTAAGCTTGCAAAAGCTGTAAGGTCTAGAAGTTGTCATCAATCTCTTGCTCTTGAAATTTTTTTAGCATTTGACATGTTTCAAACACTTTATCCTTTTGAAACATTACTATCAAAAGTCCATCAACAAGGTACGTAGTGTTTATTAAGTATCTTAATCAGCTTGATATTAATCTTTGGTGTCACATCCAAGAGTCATCATTCATAAATATTAAGTACTTGACATCCTGATTTGATAAGTTTTATATATCACACACGCTATATATAATTGCAGACACATTCTTTTCCATATTTTCAATAAATACTTTATAATTTTTCTTTACTCTTTTATCAATACATGATTTACCTACAAAGCTCACATTATAACCTTTATTTTACATTTAACCTTGAAAATTTTGAAAAAGCCTTCCTCAATCCATGCCTTTTCGTAATGTGAGTTCATTTTGAAAATCAAATGACAATTGAACTTTTAAAAGATATTCTCATTAAAATTTTGAAATATTATGCCAACATAAATATGTATATAAGGAATCAAGGTTATTTATGCAATTTTCAAGTCATTTAAACAAATTTCAAATTAAATATCAAAATTTTAGAAATCACATAATATATGAATTCTAATTAAAGTATCCAAAAATTATGGGGAAAATTAAATAGTACAAGGCAAATTATATAAAACACAAATGCTAATTAAAGTTTCTAAAAGATCTAAAGATGCATTATATAGAACAATGAAAAAAATATACCATTCAACTACTAATCAAAATATCTATAATATTTAGAAATTCATTAAAGACTATAAGGAAAAACAATGGATATATAATTTTCAGAAGGATAGAAGATAGAAACCTCTTTTGTGATTTTACTTATTCTAACAAATATTTTTATTATTTTAGATTACTTAAAAATTTATGATAATAAAAATTCCAAAAAATAATTTTTACATGATAGCCATCGATTATTTTAATAGAAACTATAAACTATTATTAAGGATATTCATATATCGTTCAGTTGTACAATAGTTAATTATATTGAAATTTATACTAAGATAACTTAAAACATATACTTTTCACAACTCTTTTATTTGATAATGACGAGGCCAGATATAGTGTTTGTAGTTAACACACTAAACCAATTCGTGGTAGCAACACGAGATGCGCATATGGAAGCAACGAAAAATGCTCTCAAATATGTAAAGGGTACGCCAGGACAATGTAATACAAACATATTATGAGTTTGGCAACTTAGAGCTTTTCTAAATTCTTCTCTAGTTATACAAATCGGCTTCTGTAGCTTTTCAGTCCACTTTTTAGCTTTTTACTCTAAAAGCACGGATTTTTTTTACTTTGTACTATGATATATAACATTTTGTGAAAACCGATTAACTTATTAAACTTGAGCCATATATAAGTATGTAATGTAAGCCAAAAGTGAAGGGATATTGACATATATACTCAAATTGATAGTTACAAGTTGCACATGCACATCACCCAATGTACGTACCAAAACATTTCCTGCACCAAATAATTAGTTGAATTGCTATTAACAAATTTCTGCTACTCGAAGATTCAAGTTGGGAGCGATCTTCAGAAGCCTTTTTAGGCGGCTCCAATTTTCGGTGGCTGTTTGACCAAAAACAAGGATGAAGTCAAATGTAAATTAACAAGAAATTAGTCTATGGATGAAGCTTTTATTTACCTTTCTCAGGGGCAATTTTGAACTGCTTGCTGAAATAATTGGTTTTAATATCTCGAACGAACACACCAGTGAGTCGTCTACGATCAATAAAGCGCCTGCATTGTCAAACTCGCCACCATAATTTGGAGCTGAAAATATTGTCACTAATCTCCGCTTCGCAAAAAACTCGTATCCGTCCTCCACCACCTAAATACATTACAAATTTCTAAAATCTGGATTGTCTAGCAAACCGCAGATCTAATACTATTACCTACTCAACCCATTGCAGTTAAATCATCTATCAGTAGCCTCTTAATGGCTGATAAGGTTTAACCCTTTGCTACATTAGAAGCCTAAACTACAAAACTAACCTTTCCACGTTTGTTATCGTTATCAACATGAATTCGATTGAGATGAATTCGAAGAGCAATACATCTTGAAATCGTATAGCCTTACCTGGTGACCTCGGCAAATCAAGTCAAGGTCGTTCTTATCGAGAAACTCCGCCACCTTGTCAGCCCCAAAGGTACACGACACCCCTCGATCGCTGTCTGCCCACCCATCAACCTTAGCATCAGGATCTGACCATAGGAGGTCACATAACAGTCCACTGTCTGGAATTTCAGTAGGTCGGGAGATTTCCTTTATTTGGTCTAAAGTTTCCATCTCTGGAGACAGTCCTCCATGCATACATAGTATCTTTTCATCAATGAGCGCGGCCACCGGCAAACAATTAAAGCAGTCCGTAAATATTTTCCAAAGCCTCACATTGAATCTCCTTTTGCATTCATCATAAAATCCATATACTCTGTTGATCTTTGCATCCTCATGGTTTCCCCTTAAGAGGTAAATTTTATCAGGGTATCTGATTTTGTAGGCCAGAAGCAGACATATAGTCTCCAAACTTTGCTTCCCTCGATCAACATAATCTCCAAGAAACAAGTAATTAGCAGATGGCGGGTATCCACCATACTCAAATAGCCTCAAAAGGTCTTGATATTGTCCGTGTATATCACCTGGAACAGGGCAATAGGTTAGACATATACTGATTGAAAGTGAATTGTACCAAATGAAGACGACTACCCAGTTTTCTCATTTCAGCAACACAATGGCCGTGTTCAATCATGGGACTGAGAAGAAAATGCAATCGGAACAACACAAATTATAATTACTAGATATTAACATCAATCCCTCCTCTCAAATCATCTCCCAACACAGTAGACCCCTAAAATTCAACCTCTTTATCCCCACTAACATGAATACCCTACATAAGTACCAAAATCGGACTGATATGCCAAGGTTAAAAAGCAGTTCATCAAATGATCCATATGGGCAGAGCGTCCCAATATGGACGGAAAATATATATCGTTACCAATTCCTCACCAACCCAAATAAAAAGAAAGATACAAAAGCCCGAATTGATACCCACCATTTTACAAAAACCTCTCTCAACGATTCCATCCAAAAAATCTTTTGGCATCCAAATGAAAATTACAATACCGCGTGATACCAAGTAAACACGGAAGAGCACAATCGAATACCAGGATAAGGAATAAATATCAAGAGGATAAGGTAAATGCTGACCACATATGCGAATGGGAGCTTTTAATTCAAGGAGATTAGGCTGAGAGAGGAAGATTTGTCGTGCATTAACACATAATTGACGGATCTCTGCCTCAGAGAGCTGCACTTGCTTGCTTCCTTTGCCCTCCAACAGCCTCCTTATTATGTCATCCAACACCCCCTTATCCATCATTCCTTCCATAGTCATCATCATCATCTTCGTCTCCAAAACAAATCCGCCTCCTATGTTCAATTTGAAGAACTAAAATTGAATATGAAAAGTATGTTTTGGAAGGACGAAAGCTAAAAATTTTGAGGTCAAGAAAGACAACCCAGATCGATTACCGTATTAAAACTGTGAGATGACAGAATTAGAAGGCAGTTTGTACGGAGAGAGAAAAAGGGAAAGCGTGGAATTCACTGAAATGCATCGAAGCAACCAAATTTAAGAGAAACAAGGTGGGGAAAGTGAAACGATTGGTGAATAGAAAAAGCATTCAGATATAACTTAAAAAGGATGATAAAAAGAATCTAAATAATCGAGCTTGAAAAAATCATACTCAAGAAGATCAAATGGCCACCCTGTAGAGATATGGAAAAACAAAGAGAGACAAAACAAGGGAGAAACAAACAACAAAGATGGGATGTTATTCTCTACTGATCTATCCTTCTAGATGTCTCTCCAAAAAGCCTATTTTGTCTGCCAACTGCCAATAAGCGTCAATACGAGGGGACTAGATCCTCTTGTCTCTTATCTTTTTGGTGTAATTACATCTAAGCCGTCTATTCATGTGTAGATACAGTGAAAAGGGCGGATCTGACGCCGAATACGAGACGTTGAAACTTTCAAACTTAGATAGAAGAACGAACGGGTCGTTAACTACCTGATTTATATTCTCCTAATTATTTCGTCGGATCAGAATGTGGGGGGTTCTTTAAGTTGGGAATTCAACCTTTTGCTCCAAGAGCGAACGAGAAAGTGGCCCATGGCTCGTGACTCGTGGCCCTATGCAATTATTGAGAAAGTACAAAACTGCGTTTTTTAATGGTCGGTAATCCGCGTCCTCCTCGTGCGCTCCTTATTCCTTCGCCCAACAGTCGTGTCCTATTCGAGAGACTCATATAAAGATTTAAAGCAAAATACTGTCTTCTCATGGCGACGCCATTAATCCTGTTTAAAATCTCATGTGCTTTTAAAATTTTATAAGAGGACTTTACATTTTGTAAAATAATTAAAATATGTTAAGTTATATCATTCACTTCAATTACTGTAATAATAAGACGACAGTCTATAATGTTGGTAAATCAAGAAGAATTTCGAATTGGAATAAAAAATTTGTTTAACTTTTCAAAACTCAATATAACTTAAATTTTATATCATGATTAATATATAAAATATAATAAAATAGACATAAATTATACTTTAATATGTAGCTTGATTATTTTCTTGATATTTTTCTTTAACCATTTTTAAATTGACTCATCACAACTATTGTAACTTCATACGTATTTGTTCTCTAACGGTGTTCATACGAACAAGTTAAGAGAATATTACAAGTGGTATATACAGGATAGGAAATAAGTGTTAACTCCTTTAGATCCTAAGTCTATTTTTTATTAATTTAATTAAAAATGTTAATTTCGATTCAACTAACTAATTCTAATTAAATATTAATCAAGCCTAAATATGATCCAATATCTTATATTAGTTCTTTTTAATTAATTATTTCATACTTATTCTAAAAGTTTTTCAAACTTTATAATTAAGTCTAACTTGATTAAATTACCTTTTTCTATTACTAGTCATTCTTTGTATATGACCCATTATGTTTTTAAATATGTTAGCACATCATATAAATTGTAATTTTAAATCATATTTAAGATTATTTTGATTAATTTTGATGATCTAAAAGACACCATGCATAAACATTTCATTTAATGTCATTATGTAGAAGCCTTCTTGATCTTTAAAACAAGCTTTGGGAAACATTTTAGGAAGTGTTTAATTCATATTTTCATTAATCAAATTGAATTTAAGCATTTGAAGTTGTTAAAATAATATTTTTGGGGTGATTAGTCAATCTATATAGGTGACTAGTTGACCAATATAGGTTAAAGTTGTTAAAATTTATGTATCGTGAGTTTATAACAACATTGGTCGATTAGTGTTCAATGCCTAGCAAAATTAGTGTTATAAATGCATATTGGTCGACCAATATGACCAAAATCTTCTTAATGGTTAATTCTTGATTATAACAACTATTTTAGGTTTTAAATCACTATAAATAGGTTTTTTTCTCATTGGTTTTAGTATTAAGAAGATTTTGGGTGTTGCAAACGCTCATTTCAAGGAGTTTTTCAATCATTTGAGCGCCATTATGTCATATTTGTGTAAGTCAATCATTTTATAGTTATCGAATGAATAAGTGACATTTTTTAGTTGTACTACTTTGTTGAGGTGTTGAATGTCTTGGGGGTGATCCAAGTAAGATTGAGGTTCCTTTTCATCTAAGAAAAGATTATAAGAAGTGTTCCTCTTTATCGAGCAAGATTGTAAAAATTTTATTATTCACCTTGAAAGAAAGATTATAGTGAAATTTCAAGAAGAATTTTAGGAGTGGATGTAGACAATGGATGTTTGCCGAACTACTATAAATCAATTTTCATTCTCTTTTCCCTATTCCTCTTAAATTTTTGTTCTATTGTTCCATTAACTTATATTAGGCAATTTTGTTATAATTATTATATTGATTATTATTAATTGAGTACATTGGTAAGAAACATTGATAAATTTTGTGAACACTCAATTCAACTCCACCTATTAGGTGCCACTACAAACAAATTAGTATTAGAGCAGGTCTATTATACTAGTATTTTTGACAAATTCTATAGGAAAGATCGTAATGGAATATTTAAGAGCATAATCATTATCATTTAACCAAAAGGGGCAAAGTATTAGTAGACTACCTATCTTTGATGACAACGATTATCTTTATTAAAAAACTAAGATGAGATTCTTATTAATGTCCATTAGTGTAGATCTTTAGGGCATATTGTCAAAATGTCCCTTTATGCCTACTAAAATTTTATATAACAAAGAGGTACCCTAATTGTAGGAGGAATGGGAACCTTAAGATAAGAAATTAGTTTCGTTTAAATAGTTGGGCCATACATATCCTATTTAGTGCATTAGGAAGAAATGAATTTGATAGGGTCTCTATGTATGAAACTACCCATAAAATTTGACATACTTTAGAGGGAACCAATCAAGTGAAAGAGTGCAAAGTAAGCATGCTAACACATCATTAAATGAAGCATGATAAAAGTATATCTAGCATGTATACTAGATTTATTACTATTTAATGCTCTCAAAGGTCTTGGAAAGACCTATTTTAATTTTAAAATGGTAAGAAATTTGCATAGGTTACTTCTGAAGACATTGGAAGTAAAAGTGATGACCATATAAGAAGCCAAGGATCTAATAATGTTACCATTAAAGGAGCTAATTAGATATATTCTTATAAACGTAATAAGGCTCCCAAAGACGCAAGAAGAAACAACACTTCCAAAGAAAAAGAATTTAGTGTTTAAAGTCTCAAAGGAAGAATTAAGCAAAGAGAAAGAGACATCAACTAATGAAAGCAAATTTAAAAGCTTATTGAAGAAGTTCTTCAAAATAAAGGATTTCAAAAGAGTTTAAAAAATAGTTTAAAACATAAATTCTCTAATATTACTTGCTTGTAATGTAGAAAACCAAGCCATATAAAGTCATAATTTCCTTGACTTAAAAATAATGAGAAGTGTGATAGAAATTGTAAGAAGGTAAAGGAGGACAATAAAAAAGCATTTAAAGCATCAACTTAGGATGACACAAGTGAATACAAATGTGAGCATTCAAAAGAAGAGATAGCTAATATGTGCTTTACTATTATGGATGCTGATGGGATAACATCCAAACATAATTTTTGTGATTGTGATAATGATTTGAGATATGATGAAATAGTTGAAAGTTTAGAATTCATGAGTAAGAAAAAGAAGAAATTCTTTAAAACTTAAGGAAGTTTAAGCACTATTAGATACATGCATTGATCAGAATGAAGAGATAGAAAATGAATCGAATAGTATTAAGACATATAAAAAAGTGATTACTGATGACAATCATGACTTAGAAGCATTAAAGTATGAGAATGAAACAATGTGTGTTAGGCCCGAATTTTTTTTAATGATGTTATTAAGCATGAATTGCGTTAATTATGTGTTTATGCCTTAGTTTGATTAATTTTGGAGTATTAGTAGATAATTGAGGTGTATTTGCGTTTCATGTGGTTGAAATGAGAATTATAAGATAAAAGTTTATGAGGGCATTTTAGGAAGATTGCTTGAGTTAGATCGATTTAAGGCTTATCATGGAAGGGCATTTTTGTCCTTGTACCCTCATGTAGGGCTTAGGTGAAAGGAAATTAGAAGAGTAAAGAAAAGAGAAGAAAGAAAAGAAGGAGAAAAGAGAAGAGGAGAAGTCGTCGGTGGAGAAGAAGAGAAGAGAAAAGAGAGTTGCGATTTCAAGAGATTTCCGACAGTTTCGAACCATTGTCAGGTAAGTTCTGCTTGTGTTAAACTTGTTATGGTTAGATTAAACTTAGAGAATGAAGAATGTAGTAGAATCGGAGGTTTTAGGGTTTAAAGGCAAAAATGTAGAGATTTCTTTGGGTTGATGATTTTATGGATGTTTTTGAGTTGTTGTTGGGTTAGAAATGTAGTATAGGACATGATCTAAGGCTTAGGTGTGTTGCATTTGAGTTTGAGAAAGAATTGAAGTTGGAAAATGCTAGAAATCGGGTCTTGGAGTCAACCTCCAGACCCGCATGTCGCGACGTGCGTGAAAGGGAGCAACGTCGCGGCGAGCGAATAAATTCTTCGTCGCGACGTGCGAGTGGAAGGACGCCGTGACCCGCAGGGGAAAATTGGTGCGCCGCGACGCACACTTGCGTGCTCGCCACGGCGAGACCAAGCTGTTCGCCGCGACGAACGTGGCCTTTGTTGAGGCGAGCACAGCTCGTTCGCCACGGCGAACGAAGCTTCGTCGCGGCGAGCCCCCGTTTCCAGCAAAGAGGAATTTTGATATTTTTGGGCATATATTTTGGTATAGATGTCCAATTGAAGTGATTTCGGATTCGTTATGACCTAGAAAGAAAGGGCTACAAGTTGTATGAAGAAAGGAAGTTCAAATTTAGCCTCGTAGGATTCGGGAATTTAGGAGGAAGTCGGATGTAGACTTTTAGTGCTTTATTTCGGATTTTCAAGCTTTTGAATGTTTTCTTCGGATATTGATTGAATGAAAACTTGGTTTATTTTAGGAAACCAAGCTGACCCAATTCCATCTCAAGAGGAAGGACAACAGTGAGTTGCATTCTCACGCGATATTAGGTGGGTAATATGTTTATGGTTATTGTGTGTATGGGCAAAATGCCTTGTGTGTGCTTGCTTGCATTATGTGACATTGCTTG